>PVJO010002800.1:0-135852 GCA_004026905.1 Hystrix cristata | reverse complement strand
GCCTGGCTCACTTGTAGCAAGAACTCTGCAGTCCGTCTAGTGAGAATCCCCCACTCTCAGTATCTGATTAGGTTCATCCTCCACCGTCCCCCAGATGATGTGTGACACCCCCGGCCTGCCTTCAGCAAGTTGATGCAACCGGGATCCCCCATCACCCTGATGCTGATTCTTAGAAATATTCCATCCTTTGACCCCCTGATTCTTCTCTTTCCTCACTGATCCCTGCTGTACTCAAATTGAGCCCAGTTCTACACTGAGGTCTCTTTTCCCCCTATTACAATAGTTCCTGAGCAAAATGTGTTTCTACCACTTCAGCTTCTCTGTGAGTGTTTTCCTGTAACACTGCCAATAAACAATCTCCAGTGCATGCTGCTCAGTGTTAAAGATCCACAGAGTTCACAAGCAGCCTTGAGAAATGTTAGGTCTTTGATTCACAAAAGTCTCTTGCGAATTAAGAAATGGTATTTACTTTACAAATCATATTCTATCACTTGAAAAGGACATTTTTATTTTTAAACAAATTTGCTTGAAATGAACACATTCATTTAATCTGGGCTGAATATGATACACGAAATGGTGCTTCAGAATGTCCAAGCTTTTCTCAATAATGTAACAAAACCCTGATACAGCATACAATGCTTATCGTTCCTTAAAGATTCTCTTTAATATTTTATAAAACAAAATAAAGGAGGGAAAAAAATAAATAAAAGAGGGAAGGAGGGGGACTGGGGATTTAGCTCAGTGCTTAGAGTGCTTGCCTCGCAAGCACAAGGCCCTGAGTTCAAGCCCCGGCACCAAAAAAAAAAAGAAAAAAAAGAAAAAAAAAGGCGGGGGAAGGAGGAAGAAAAGATGGAAGGACAGAGGACTAGAAAAGAAAGAAGAAGAGAAGGGAAGCGAGAAAGGGAAGGGAGACAGAAGAGAAATAGGGAGAGGAGGAAGGAAAAGGAAAAGGGGAGACAGAGCAAGGAAAGAGGTAAAAAGAGAGGAAAGTGAGAAGAAAAGTAGAGAAGGAATAAGAAAGAAAGAAAAGAGGAAAGGAGAGAAGACAGGCAGGAAAGGGGGGGAATCACACTTCAAGTTGAATGTTAATAGTAAATTCAATGTTTTGTTCATCATGTAGAAAATTATCTCAATTTATCAACACTTAAGACTATTCCCTATGTAATTAAAATACTAAATGATTTTGTTTCCATTAATCATGGCCAGAGAAAAGCTACTAAAATCATTCTTCTTGTACGTTTTTATTAATAAATGCAGTTATTTGGAAAATTAAATAAAAACTTTCTAGCTAAAGGATAATAATTTGAAATGTATTAATTACATCCGCAGTTCAGCCAAAACACAATGAGAAGGTGGGATTTTGTTAGCTCAACCTATCTCAGATTGCTCAATGATGCACTTAGCAGGTTCTCTGGATTCTGGATTCAAACCCCATGCTCCAAAGGAATATTTGAAGGTTTCAGTATGTTTAATAATAAATAATATAAGCACAATTTATTCATGTAGTCTCATTTCTTAGCAACCACAAAAAAAAAATGCATCTAGTATGCGGCTTGCCCTTAGTAGTTACGCAATACTCTTCATTAGGTGAAAAACATTATTGTCTGTGTTTGGTAATATTTCTCATAAACGTGGTAGGAAGTTGAATGGAAAAATAACCAGTAATATGTATACAAAAGATCAAAACAACACAAGTTTCTATTAGTATATGTAGCCCTGAATACATTTTTCAAGAAAACTATATTCGTAGAAATTTAGAGAAAAAATCAAAATGAAACACAAGTTTTCCAGGCATTCTTTGAGTACCTCATGGAGATGAGGTTTGGATGTGAGGTGTTTATGAGGGAACAAAGTCTTTGAAAGGAAGGAAAAGGAACATATTATGTAGGAGTCATCTGGGATGCAGATTACTCTAAACTCATCTACAGCCTTTATTTCCTCAGAAAATGACATATTTGAAATTCTTTGGAGTCATCATTGGATAGATTCATAAAATATTTTACTTCATTCAGCTTCCATAAGTAATATTCGTAAAACGTTTTTATTAAAAAGAAAATTTTCATGCAAAGTGTGCAAATGAATCGTGCTTGTAACAAAGATTTTTTTACTTGACCAAACTTTATTCAGACTCCTGAACATTCCCCCAGGCCCACTTTGCACTGCTTTGTAAAATCTAGCTTTAGCAAGAATCCTGCTAAGTCATATTAGTAAAAGTCCTTCACCATCTACATCTGGTCGGGCTCCTCACCCTCCACCATCCCCAGGTGATGACTGATCACCCTGCCCAACTTCAGCAAGAACCCTGTTAGTTCAGATATCCAGAATTCCCTTACTCTTGATGTTACATTTTAATAATTTTCCATCCACCAACCTGGACTCTGTTCCTTGGTTATAAATGTTCACTTGCCTATGATATATTTGAAGTTGAGCCTAATCTATCTCCTGCAAAATCACATTGACATTCCTATTGTAGGTCCTTATACATATCACAATGATCCAGAATAAAGTCTTTCCTTACCACACCGTGACAAGTGTCATTGAATTACTTTTTCTTCTCAATAATTAGTAAGGCAATACATCAAAATATAGATGATCCTTTACTTACAATGGTCCAATTTAAGACTAGACTTTACAGTAGTGCCAAAGTCATATGTACTGAGTAGAAACTGCACTTTGAATTTTGAATTTGAATTTTGATCTTTTCTTAGGCTAGTGATATGTAATGGATACTCTCTTCCAATGCTGGGCAGCACTGCAAACTGCAGCTTCCAGTCAGCATGATTGTGAGGGGAAGCAGCCCATTCTCTTCAGTCTACTGTGTTGCTGAATTATAAGCATTCAATGCATTTTTGACTTACAATAGATTTCTGGCATATAACCTTATCTTAAGTCAAGGAACCTCTATAATAATGTAAGTGTTGTTACATTATGCTTGTTATGGCTGAGATCTAAAATGTCCCCAACACTCTCATGTATTCAAGCATAGGGCTCTTGGGAGGTGATTGGATCATGGAGATGCTATACTCATCAGTGGATTGTCAGGGGGTCACTGGAAGTCTGACCTGTATGGGCATATTCTTGTCTCCTGATCTTCCCTTCTTTCTCTGCTTCCTGGCTGCCATGGATAAGAAGCTTTCCTCCATCATGACTTCTACCATTCTGTTTCTGCCTTGAAGCCAGCCAACCATGGGCTGAGCTTTCCAAAACCATAAGCCAAAACTAACCTCTCCTTTAAATTGTGGGTGTCAGATATTTTGTCCCAACAATGAGAAAGTTACTAATAAACTACTTTATATAAATGTCTTCTTTTATAAAATGGCCAACAGTAAATATGTATAATATTTAAAACAGCTATAAATATATAGTAAAATCCAACACCAAATGGGATGAGGCAAGTATTGTGGGGCAGAGGATGTGGGATGAAGTTTGATTAAAAATAAATATATAAAAATTACCAGTGTTTTACTTTGATTGAAGTAACCATAAATAATTTTGTTTCCTTTTTACTCTACCTACTTTACTATATTGAAAAGTGCCTACCTTTATCAGGGAAAAACTTAAGGTCTGTGAGCACTTCTAATTTTCAAAATAATATTTTAAACATAAACTGATGAACCTTGGTAGAGAGAGTAACCCTGGGCAGCTGAAACACATACTTGTCCAAGCAAAGAGAAGCAATTAAATGGTCTACACAGGTGTAGGCCTCACTGAAATTCAACGTGGACTTGAACCCACTACACTTTTCTAAGAGGGAGAGTAAACAGCAATATCCTGGATGGGGAAGAGGGCTCCAATACAATGACTAGAGAGCATTTCAGGGATTCTCAGGATTTTTGAAAACAAAATGCCTTAACTATACTGCAGTACTTTTGAAAGAGACATCAGTGTATCTTTCCTCCATGCAAGGGACTTTCCAGGAGCATCATATGTGACAATTACAGTGAGTGACACCTGACTGAGAGTCTTGTTAACTCTCGCCACGGCTCCCCGCCATGAGTCATTCTGGTGTTCAAAACACCTCCAGATCCTCTAATGGCATCTTCATCTCTCACCATCAAAAGTTCCACCATCTACAGTCTGCAACTAGAGCCTGCGGATTCCTTCCTCAGCCGCTGAGGGAGCATCTTTCAGCCCCCTTGTCCAGCAGGGTGTGAGCCATCTGGTGGCCCCAGCCCGCACAGCAGCATCCTCCCTCACAGGCTCGGACTGTCGGGGGCTCGCAGAATTAGTCAACAGGAGCTCAGCAGCGCTGGGCATGTTTTCCAGGCTCATCTCATCTCTCTGTTCCAAAGACCTAATATGAGAAATAAACTAACACTTCACAAGTATTGCCACTTGAAAACCAAAACAAAAATCATAAATGTTGTAGAAAGTGCAAGCCTGATGGCATTTCAAATGCCAAAAATACTGTAACTCACCAGTCAATGCAATTACTCAGTTGTATTTTATCTTGTTCAATTCAAACAGCTCACTTAAAGAGATAATCTGAATAGAAATGTAGCATAAAACACACAGGAGACCAAGATTCAATGGGTTCTTTTTAGAACTTTGGAAACAAGGAATATATTTTTTTTCAGAAAATTATTATGGCTGAAAATGTCCAATGAAAAGAACTTCCAATCCCTGCCGCCATGTGTACTTGAAATTGCTGAGTCACTGGGCAATGCAATCTTTTAATATGTAATGTTTGAACAGTCTTACTTAGAATAAATGCTCCACTAAAAACAACTTGCCTTTTATTTTTTAATTTTAGAATTTAATCATCCTATAATTTAAATATTCTAAAAAGCATTCAAATCTAATATCTGATTCTATGGAATTAATTTTTTATTTAACAAAAATTGAGTCCTATCTAATTTCAAGAAGAATTATCTGCCTGCAATTGAACCCACAAATTAAAATTCATTTAGCAATAAGTCTGTAGAGGACTGCACCATGGGGACATGTAGTATTATCTGTGAGAGACATCTAGTGGCCACATGCTGGTCACCGTGTTCTACAGACCTGCACTGGAACAGGGTATAAAATGTCCTGTATTCATTAGTGGAGCTGTCACCTGGGCTAAGACATGGTGACTAAGAGCTGCTCTTTAATGAGACTTCAGAGAGAGCAGCTCTGGGATATATGATTAGCCAGAATAGAACTTGGATCTTCCAGGAGGATTCTGAGTGATAGATACAATGTAGGGAAGAACGCTCCAGGAGAATGAAGACATCTCCCCCTGAAGAAAGTGGGATTTAGGTGGCTGTGGCTGGCCCTGAGTGGACCTGAGGATGTAGCCGGGCTCTCGGAGTTTTCCGGTCAAGAGGCCCAGAGCAGTGCCAACGCGTGGCAACGCCATGTAATGTGAATTGTCAGCAGGTCAGAGATGGGATGAGATGATATATTAGGCTGCAGATGGCCGCTGTATCTCGGTTAAGTACCGCCACAATCGCAGAACTCTTAAATAACAGAAAGTGTGCTTGAACCGACTATGGTAAGTATATCTCGGCCCTATAGTAAAATACTTTAGCTTTTTACTTAGAGGCGGCTCACTGCCTATCTAAATATAACAAAAATGCAATTTTCAGCAATCTTCTTTTCCCTCATTTAAATTTCATTGTTAATCGAAGTCATGCGTGGGACAAAAGAAAGAGCCAATAGCCAGGCAGTCATCCAATAAACACTGCACGATCTCATTTATACATGGGATCTAAAACACTCTAACTACCAGCTGTGATGATCCCTATAATCCCAACACTAAGAAGCCAACGCAGGAGGGCCGCCAGGAGTTCAAGGGCAGCCTGAGTAACAGTGTGCTCCAGGCCAGCCTGAACTACCTAGCAAGGTCCTGTCTACCCCAAAAAACATCAAACTCATGGAAGAGGAGTAAAATGGGAGTTACCAGGTGTTGGAGGTGGAGGGAGAACTGCAAAATTGTTGGTCAAAAGTTACGACATTAGACAGGAGGAATAATTTCAAGAAATCTATCATACAACATGCACTATAATTAATAACAATGTATTGCATATTTGCACATAACAAAGAAAGCAAATTTTCAGTTTTCCCATCACAAAAAAGCACCTGAGTTAATGCCTATGCTTATCATGATTTAGCCACTCCATAATATATAACATATTTTAAACCACTAAGTTTTGTACCATAAATATGTACAATTTTTATTTGCCAACAAAAAAAATGAAGAATACACAGGTTAACATAAATTCTCATTTAAGGTGCTACTTAATAGAAGCCACGGTGATTTCATCCAATCTTGAGATTTTGCTATATTCTAAGAATCGACGATTTCAAGTCCCTGAGCCAGGAGCCCTTCCTTGAGGTATAACTCTATGTGGAGATTTTGTATTTAACAGAAGCAGACTCAGAGTCTGCAGATAAAATACTGTCCAGACAGTTGGAGAGAAAAAGCAAGCTGGGCCAGGGATTAGCTTCAGCGGTGCCTGCTGATTAAACCTGATTGCATGCGATGTGACCATAAAAGAAGGAAAATGATTTGTGATTAAAATCAGGATGCATGAAGTTCCCTTTATGTTCACACTTCTGTGTATAATATTAAATGTATTTACTGCTGGCTTCTCTCTGCCAAAGGGTAAGGGATCTCTTTTTTATGAATCTGCTTCAAAATATATAAATATCCAAGACAGTTTTCTTGGTATGGGAGTTGCTTTATCACAACTGAAAAGAGATGATAATTCCAGTGGAAATTCTGCACATAAGCAAGTTTGAAATTTTTATTCTGGGTATATGTAAAGCAAAATATATTCTCTCTTATGTATTATAGGCCTCCTAAATGTTGGTAATCAAAGTTGGGAAAATTTAAACAATATTGCTCTCTCCTTGGACTGGATTTATATTTGAATAATTAATTATCAGTTAAAAGGACAAACTAAAGGCTGAGGATTTAGCTCACTGGTTAGAGTTCTTGCCTTGAAAGCACAAGGCCCCAAGCTCAATACCTGGCACCAAAAAAAAAAAAAAAACTAAGAGGATTCTAACTCAAAATACTGGTCAAAAACTTTTAAGACTGTATGGAATTTTGAGGAGTATCTAAAATGCTACAACTGCAAGGAATTTACATCCAAAAATGAATTAGCAATCTCTGTAAAATAAGTTTGAAGGGCAAGTTTTTATTTATTTTGTGATTTTTCGTTTCGTTCAGTGCTTAGCTAGTTAATAATTATGTGATGATTAACCTTATGCGTCAATTTGAGTGAACCATGGGGTACCTAATATTTAGTCAAACATTATACTGGCTGTACCTAGGAGCACGGTTTTTGATAAACATTTAAACTAAGAGACTGAATAAAGCAGATTGCCCTCCCCGAAACAGATGGGCCTTATCCAGTCCGTTAACAGCGTGAATAAAGAGTCTGACACACCTGAATGCCTTAAAACAAGACACATGTTTTTCCCTCTTTGGACTGGACTGAAATATCATCTCTTTTGGGTTTTGAGTTTGCAAACTGTATCTTTGGGAACTTCTCAGCCTCTATAATCATGGGAGGCAATTCCTCTAGCGAGCCCTTAATAATACAAACTAGAACTCCCACGATCATGAAGAATGAAGATATTGGGTAAGTGCTCAGGTTAATTACCAGGAGATCTAACCCAAGGCCCTATCTGTTTCAGCACTTAACCTAGTTCATGAATGCATAGGTCCAGGAAAGCGTGGCTAGACAAACACTTGGATGCATACATAAATAAATAACTACTAAAGTAAGAAAGCAGTTTCTAGGAATAAAAATCTGAGATACTTCAGTCACTATGACTGGGAGAAAGACTAAATGCTGAGCGGACTAGCTGCTTTCCTGCACAAAGAAAAGAAGCACCAAATAACCCAGAAAGGTTTCTGAATAAAAGAGCAGGTTACCTATATCCAAGTGGATACATCCAGCTGAACGCTGATCAGTAAAAATTATATTCCAAGTCATTGGTGTCAGTTAAGAGCAGCCAGTGTGTTTCTACAGAGAATGAGTCCCAAAGGCAACATTATTCAGTTTATTATTCTGCACCTTGTTGGGCAATTCACATTCTCTTTACTTCATAGAAACCAGCGATGACTTGCTATTGTCTGCATGCAACCTGCTTTCCTGTGACAGACACTCCATCTTTTCAAATCTCGAAGGCTGAACTAAGAAAGGAAAAGCACATCTGAAATGACTAGCACTTGCATCATGCTAGAAATCTGGATCAAAATGCTTTTTTAAAAAATTGTATCTGTATTTAAAATCTATAGACTTTTTTGTTGTCATTATTCCTTCAACAATACAATATAATGACTATTTGTATAGCATTGGGTATAGTAAGTAGAGATTATTTAAAGTGTATGAGAGAATATCCATAGGTTAACAGCAAATACTACACCATTTTATAAAAGGGGCTTGAAAATCTGCATACTTTGGTATCCATGGGGGTTCTAGGGCCAATGTTTGGTAGTTACTCAAGGATGACTTGTAGATAAAAAAAATTTTCTTAAAAGCTTCCAAGGTTATTAAGATCTAGATCTATATTAGGTAATTTCATATTTCTTTTCATAATTAATCTAAAATAATACCTTAAGAATGTTATTATCTTCATAATAAACTGATATTCAAGTGGGTTTAGTGATTTGCCCACATTCAGATTTAACAGGTGCCAGGGTCAAATTCATCCCGGTCTCTCCAGAATTTAAACTACCTCATTCTGACTCTAAACAAAATTATATGTAAGGCTGAAGTTAAAGTTCTGTCCAAAAGCTGCAGTGGTACCGATCATCGCAAACGTTGCTGCAAGCATCCAGACAACTAACACCTACTAAGAGGCAATCTGGGCGAAGCAGACTGGAATACAGTGTCACTTGGAATTTTCCAGTGCTTCTAATGAAACCTGCGACATCTGAGATTCCCGCTCTGGGATTCTTAGTGCATGATCCTCCATCCTAACTGCAGAACCAATATTAGGCACATGAAGAGGCAAGATTCCTGAGGCTGCCCTCTTTGTATACATCGTATGTCTGAGTCAGGAGGAAAAGACAAAAAGGAAATTTTAAACTTTTAAAATGTTTATCTACTTGAATTACTTCACTCTTGTTGCTACGAATCACAGCACTTTGTGATTTATCTGTTTCAGAAATAAAACCAGTCCCTCACCTGTGTCTGGCATGGCTCCAAGCATTGTGCATGTGTATGCACAAGTGCACACACTCACACACAACACAGGTATGCATTGCTCAATGTTTTCCTTATTTCATTGTCTAAGTGTGAGATTTCCAACTTGAGGACACTTCAAGCAGTTACTGGCTTCTGAGTCTTGGTTATCAAAACACAATGAAATAAACCACAGTTTCCTGCCCTGACACCTCACATGCTACTGGTACAGGGCCTCGCCACAAAATGCCAGACGGTTCCATTATTCTAGAATAACGTCACACATGCTCTGAATATAGGTGTGTTTGTTTGTTTGTTTGGTGCTAGGGATTGAACTCAGGGCCTTGCACTTGCTAGGCAAGCACTCTAATCACTGAGCTGGATCCCCAGCCCCTTAATATAGGTGTTTTTAACAACACCTTTGCTGCTAACATGAATGACAAGAAGTCCTTATAGCTACCTCTCAGCTCTGTCAACTGGCACAGAAAATAGGCCTCTTGGCGAGCTCTTCCAGAATGCTTGTACTAATCTTAATTATGAATGCTTCCATGGAGTACTGAAGGTTTATGTCCAAAGCCTAAGATCGAACACTTATTTAAACACTTAGAAAAGCAATACTGAATACTCACGTCTTGAGTCGCCACCTGTCAGTCTTCAATGATACGGTGCTGCATCACTGAAAATGTTGATGCTAGAATAGCCTACAGGTTATCGCTGAGGGCTGCTGTCTTCAGCTCAGTGTAGAGAGGATGCCTAGCAGTGAAATCACCTGGGGAATAAAAGCAATTATAAACCCATGTATATCGCTCTTTAGATTACAGGGTCTGCTTCCAAGTGGAACTTGTATTGATATGTTATTCATCACACATAACACAGACTATGGATATCTCCCTAAAAGCACTAACTGGCAGTGGAAGTCTACCAATCTGTTCATTCTTAGATTGAGTACTACATAAAGAAAGATAGGTATTGTATGCTTACTACAAAACTGCCAGAAGTGATCTTATATTCTTGGGAAGTAATCGAGGAACCTTGAGCAAGAATCAGTATTGAATCCTCAGCACTCCTTTAAGGGAAGTAGCTTTGGACTGAGGTAATCGCCTTTGTAAAGTTAGCCGCAAGCACCGTACCATCTTGATACGCTGCCATCATAATCGCAGGACTGTGACTGCCAGGCACTAACATTTTTCCCAACTAATCTGAATTTTCATCAGTTGACCTGGAAGAATTTGCACAGAAATTTTTCCACGCAATAAAGAATAAAGAATGCACAGGAATAAAAATATGCTGAAGGATATTTCTGGAGAATGACCAAATTTAAATGACCAATGGAGGATCTTTAGCCGTTTATATTTTGTGTAGGAAATTGTAAGACCATGCAGTGTATCGTCATCATCACCAGATGCTGAAATATAAACAGATTTTTGCCCAAATTTTCCACTTTCTCTTTTCCACCTGCTCAGTTAACTCAGGCGATGAGTCCATTCTGAGTTATTTCCTGAGGATGTGGGTATAATAGGGTGGGGTGAAGAAAGCAAAACTTCCTATAAGTCTCTGGTTTATATGCCTTTAATACTAAGGGGCAAAAATGAACCTGGGGGAAATGATCAAGACATACACAGGGAGGGATTTTCCCTGAAGAGTAGAAAAACACCAGGTGAGCGAGCGGACAGCAGAAAGAGAAAAGTATGGTGGTTTAGAGAAGGAGTGATCACTGAGTCTACTTTCTGCATGGACAGAGGACTCAAGGACAACCGGAGTCACACAGCATCTCGCAATTCCATAAATCTCTCACAACCTGAGGAAGATGAGTTTTAGAATCTGCTACTGTGGGGGATGCAGGAGCCAAAGAGAAATGGAGTTGAAATATAGAAAACTGAAGTTACATTTCTGACATGCTTGGCTTATTTTGTACTGAAGTTTGTACCTGTTATAAAAGGTAATATAATTAGCATTTATACCACGAGTTACAGTTTATAAGTTAGCCTAAAAGTAGCTGATCTCCTGGATTTTCCTAGTAACATGAACATAGTGAAACTTTACTTCATGGCTGGTCTGATTTGTGTCACATGTTCCTTCACCTTTATATATTTTGTCATAATATCTATTTCACTTCCCCTTTATTTCTGATTCCAAGTTTTAATGAGCAGCAACTATGTGCAAAGCGTGACAGCATAACAGTCTCTCTGTCCTTCAAAGCCCATGTTCGATTAAGTCTTTCACATCAACTATCATTTATGGCGCATTGACCATATTACAAACGTTACTAGACTCTCTTTTTTACAAAGGAAAAAAGTCAGGTTCTGCATGATGATCCTCTTTCTACAGACAGAAATCACAGGCATGGGAAAAATGAGTCACTTACTCAAAGCCAAATTGCTTCAAAGTAAGGAAAACATCCCTTAAATGCCTTTCTGTGTCTAAACCTCCAGCCCAAACTGATTTCCGGGTGGTAACCTTGTGAATGTCTTGTCCATTCTGTCCAACTGTCGCCTCAATACATAGAGCTTACTTTTTCTCTAGGCTGTTTTTAAAAGGTGACACACTCTAGTTAATATCTATAGATTAAATTTGCTTTTCAAACCAAATTGGAAGCAATGAAAAGTGATAGAAGAGGTACCATTTGGGAGAAAGGCCTTTATTTTAATACTTTTCCTGAAAGTTGTTTAAGTAGTGTTGTTTGCCACAGTGTCTCCGTGCTTTGAAAAAAATTACTTCCCTATTTCTCCTCCCTCCTAGCTGCTTAGCCTATCCCTCTTCTTCCCTCTGTAGACAAGATTTTCTAAAGTGTCTGCAGTCTCCATATTCACTCGCTCACCTGTTCACTGGCTCACTTCTTGTGCGCTCTCTGATCCTTTGCAATCTGGCTTCTTCCGCTAAGCCACTAGGGCCCCTGGCAATGTCACCAATGAACTCTAATGCTAAATTCACTGAATACTTTTTACCTTTGTTTAACTAGTCATTGTAGAACAAAATTTAGCTAAGTAGGAAGAGCGATTATCTGCCTTGAGCACTTTTTCCAAAAGTGATGCAGTTGCATGTACCGTATTTCCCGAAAATAAGGCTTAACTGGACCGTAAGTCCTAGCATGATTTTTCAGGATACTTGCAATATAAGCCTTACCCCAAAAATAAGCCCCAGTTAAGATGGTCAGCCAGGCAGATGTATTTAGTATGTCCACCGCAACATCCAATGGACATAAACTGAGTTATAAAATAATAAATTATATAATTAAAAATATGTAAATAAAATTATTGACATTAATACTCAAATGATAGCATAAATTATAATTATTTGTAAATACTCAAACAGTCCTCTTTGTAAACACCTTTGTAAACAGTCGAACTTGAGACTTACTGCCGAATGACCAGTCAGGGTACAGACACAATGCACAAAAAACATGCACACTTTACGTGGTTGTGTATTTTATGAATCTTTATAATTCAGTGCGTCATGTGTTCTAATGGGCGTACCTAACACACTCATGTCAAATAAACATTTTCTGAACTTTGGTGCCTAGAGTTTTTTGTCGCTTGTGTGCAGACCTTCATCCTTAACTGTCATCATCGTTTTTGTTGCCGCTCCTGTTTTGTAAGTTTTCCATTAACACTTGCTTTAATGGAAACTTGGTGAAGCCCCAGCCGGCAAGAGGTCGTGACTTGGGTGAAGAATTCGTGGGATAAAATCACCGACAGCTGCCCTGCTGATGCCCTGAGAGCAGGCTGCACGGACAAGATGTGCTCATTCGAGGACAGCTCTCCTGCTGGACATGAGAGATGCGGGCCGATGGTTCTATAGCAAATAGAGCTGCAAGAAAATCAAGCTGGAATTTGGGGTTTGGAGACTTATGACAATGTTCCAAAAGATGACATGGCTGTATTTGAGTAAATGTTGATTTTGGTACATGAATACATGCAGATTTTAACATGAATAATTGAATAATATAGATGGTTGTACATGAATAAGTGTAGAATGTTGTACATGAAAAACATAAGATATCTCCTGAAAATAAGCTCTATTGCACCTTTTGGAACAAAAATTAATGTAAGACCTGTTTACAGTAGTCAACTTTCTGTCACTGTGACAAACACCTGAGACAAATCACTTAGAGGAGAAATGATGTATTTGGGCTGACGGTTCCAGCGATTTCTAGCAACGGTCGATTGGCTTCATCGTTTTAGGCTTGCAACAAGGCAGAAACATCCTGGCAAGAGGCGGGGCAGAGGAAAGGTGTCCACCCTAAGGCAGCCAGGAAGTGGGAAGCGAGAGGATGACAGAGCCTGACAAAAGTCACACTCTTCAGAGATATGCCCCCCCACCAGTGAACTACTTCCTCCAAGTAGGTCCCGCCCCTAATAACCCGTCAGTTAGGAACTCATCGAAGGGGTCATGTGATCCTGGGTTAGCACCCTCACCATCAGTTACTTCTCTGGGCATCTCTTAATCCAACCAAGTTGACGATCAAGATTGGCCATGCGATAGGGTCACATAACCAGGACAGTAGTTGTAAAACAGTGGCTTGAACAAATAGAGGAAACAAAGTCAATGCTGGGCAGAGAGCAAGAAGAGAGCTGAGGTTCTGCTTCTTTCTGAACAGCTGACTCCCCTCTGCCCAGTGATGGCAGCCGTAGACAACTGTAGCCTCCCCAGTGACACAAAATCTTGGACTTCCCTTCTTAAGCACTGGACTCTGGGTCGATCTCCAGTCCGAGTCCTACCCGTGCACCACTTCTGCTGCCTGGATCTCTGTTATCCTGGCTAATTTCTGCCATGTTTGAAGTCTTCACTTAAAGACCTCTTCATCATAGAGGTTTTCTGTGCTTCTTTAGAATTTAATTCCTCTAGCTTTAAACAACCTCACGACCTCCTCGCTGGCACTCATTACTGTTGTAATTACTCACTGAATGTCTGTCTTTGCTGACTATTCATGAGCTTTAGGAAGATGGACGGAAGCATCTGTCATGCTCACTGATGTAGCCCTGGGGTCTAACAGTGTGTCTGGCACATTATAAATAGCTGGATAACTGTTCCCTGAAATGTTGAACTGAATCGACATTTTCTGAAATCAATTTTCCCATCACACTTTAGATGAAGCATGTGTGATATAAGGAGTATCTAATCAGTTTTGGCATTTTTAGCAAAGTACCAGAAGATGGGTGGCTTAAACAATGAACATTTATTTCTCAGAGTTCTGGTACCTAGAAGAGTGATATCAGGGTCCCAGCATGGTGGGTTCTGATGAGTGACCTCGTCTCCCTTTCATACTGTCAGATTCTCCTTGTACTGTCACATAAAGGGAAACAGCAAGCAAGCTGTGTGGTCGCTTCCTACAATGGCACGAATCACATTGACAACAGCTCTACCCCCACTGACCTCGCCACCTCCCAATGGCTCCTCCTCCAAGTACCATCATACTGCAGATTGGATTTCAACACAGGCATTTGGGGTTACACAAACTTTCAGTCCATAAGAGGGAGAACTGAGGAAGAGAGTAATCGTGATAATACATGCCTAGAAGAGCTGTCAATAGGAAACAGAATATTTTATCTACACAACAAAAAAGCTTTTAAAACCCATCATATGTGTTGATCAAAGAGTATACAATTTCTGTTAGATTGAAGACATAAGTTTTAGTTATCTGTTCCACAGAAACTTGACTATAATATAATCTATTGTGCGTGTCAAAATTCCTAAAAGAATATATTTCAGGTGTTTTCAATACAAAAAGATAATCAATATGTGAACTGATGGATTTGTTAGTTTGACTTAATCATTCCACAATAAAAACATATATCAAAGCACCATATTTGTTTACTATAAATATATAATATAGTCCAACTAATATTTGTCAATTAAAATTAAATTTTAAAAATCTTTAAGACTGTAGACATCGTAGGACAACTGGAGTACTGAGAAAAGGACTGTGGATTAGAAAGAAGTATCCTTTCAATGTTAAGTTACTAGAGTATGAGTTCCACTGTGCTGCAGAAATGAGAAGAATATTTTTGTTCTTTTGAGATATCCATCTAAATATGTGGGAGTGAAGCATCATAGGTAAAACTAGAGCAACAAATCTTCAAATGTCTTTTAAAAACATGCGTATGTGAAAATAAGGAATTAAATAAATAAATTCACCAAATTGAAGAAATATTGAAAGAGGATCGCTTCCTAAGACAGAGCTGGAACATAGAGGATCAATTTAGCTCAAAATGAAGAAAAACTTTCCAACAACTGAGGCTGAGAAAAAAGAAGTATGTATCAAAGTGGGAGCAACTGCGTCCCTCAGCCCTCATGCAGGCAGACCCGACTTTGAGATGGGATTTCCTCACTGTAAAGGAAACCTAAAGGTCTTGCCACACTTTCAAGTTCACTTTGTAAGTGAAGAAAAACTAATCATCCCTATTTCCCCTAAACTATTCCAAATCTAGAAGGAAAGTTGTACAAAGAGAAGAGGTAAAAACAAACTCTTCAGAAAAAGAGTTAACACATACTTTTGTCATGAGTCTTTTCCCTCCTCATACATTAGACTTACTCTGACATATGATAAACTTCTTTCATGTTGAATTTGTTTCCAGCTGAGGTGAATTTGCCTGGTTAGTTGGTTGTCTGGCTGGTTGGTTGGTTGGTTGGTTGGTTAATTGGTTGGTTTATTTGGGTTTTTTTACTTTGTGTTGTTTTTTCAGTTTAGTATCTCTAGATATATAACCCATGCACCAACTTACTGTACTTTGCTCTTTGCCCTGAATTCCTGAGCCCCAGTTTGTGGCTAGAAGAAATTGCTCAACAAACATGAAAATAATGACTGTTTATTGTTGGTGTATAATCTTATTATTCAAAAATTCAATAAGCATTTTTATAGATGTTCAAAATTTCCAGTCAGTTCACATCCCTGGAGACATGACTGGTAGCAAGATGTTGCTTGTCAAAGATAGTTCAGAGGCAGAGAATTATTTTTAAAAGAAAATCATAAAGCCATAATATTACTGTAATTGATATTAGGGCTCTGGGGTTAAACACGCTTTCTGTATTAGTAACCATTCTCTTTGGCATTCTGTCTGTTTGCCTTTCCTTAACTCTTAATACCAGGGAAAAACAGTAATTCTGATGAATATTGAGGGATCTGGAATTAAAAATAATTATACAAGCAGTTTTATAACAAGACAGAGGCAACATTTAAATTGAGATTTTTTTCATACATTTTACTATTTCCAACTTTATTTATTCTTTCTCTATTATTCAGCAATATAGTACACACTCATGTGAATGTACACAGGCACAAATTTTTTCTTTTGAGAAAATAGCTCTTTTGTAAAGCTCAAATAAATAAAATCACTAAGTGCTAAGTTTAAATTTGACATGAACAAATATGCCAAATTATAGCATAATGAAAATGATTTGTACCCCTTTTAGTACACATTCTACAGAGACTATAGAGAATTACTATTCAATTTTTTCCACACAGTGCAGAGACAGACTAGATGCTGGGAAACATGCTGAGGAAATACCTGAAAGTCCACAGACTTTGGAAAATAAAGAGCGAGGGAAGTGGAGGTGCGGGTCGGAACATGGTAGAAGCCTAGGCGAGAGAAGTAGGACCCTTGTATGGCCAGAGACCCCTTAGTGGTTGAGAGTTAGCCATAAGCAGGTAACCAGTCAGTAAGCCAGTCTGGTCAAACCCCTCTGAGCCTCCATGACCCCAAAACTGTTAGACAGGGTGTTAGTCCAAAGAGTCCAAAGCACTCCCTCTTAAAAAACATCTTCCCTGAAACTCATGCTGAAATTTGATTGTCACTGGGGCATTGTTGAGAGATGAGGCCTTTCAGAAGTGACTGGTCATGAACAGACAAATCTCTCAGTCGTGGGCTTGCTCTTACAGCGTGACTTTTTATAACCTGTCCCCTAGCGTGACTTGCTCATCTCTTCCAAACATGCCCACCTGCGCTTCTGTGTTTCCATCATGTTACAATGCAGCCTGAGGCCCTTGTCAAGTCCAGCAAATGCCAACACCTTGCTCTCCAACTTCCCAGCTTCCATAAGCACACACACACATGGGCGCACACACACACACACACACACACATACACACACACAATCTTCTTCATGGAGTCTATAATTATTGACCCATGAAACATTTGTTCTTTGTCACTTCCCTTTTTCACTTTTTAGAAAAAGAATATATTTGTTTCTACGTAAGAAAGCCAGTGGAAATTTGGAGTAAATTTCTAGATGACTGTGCAAAGTAGACACTTTTTTTAAAAGGACCAAGAAAACTGAAGCATGTGTCAATTTTATACCATTAGTTGCTCAAATTTTACTTTCATTATGTTTATGCCAAGAGACATTTGTGAACCAAAAGCATTTATAACATTTTTTTAATTATATTAAGCACACTTTTATTGTGGTGATACAGGGAAGAAAAACAAGACTTTCTAGTTACTGAACCCAATTCCTTCTCCCAGAGAATTACTCTATACTCACTCCTAAGGTAACAAGTTCCCTAGATCCAAATGACATGCAGAAAAAGATGCAATTTCCCCAAAGAACTAAATTTTTTTCAGACATTTACTGGGTTCTCCCATTTCTAGTTAGAAAGTCACTGAAGTACAGAACAAGGTTTCGAATAAAAAATCTCCCTCTGATTGCAAATTGTACCGGGTCAGAGAAACGTAGAGGACTGATGTGGACTTGGGACACACCCCACGAGGCTACCACTAATATACAATTTCCAATCAGAATAACTTGGACTTCCTGTCTCCTAAGAAAAGTGCTATGAAAAGTCCTTTTCCATTCTGCATTTTGTATCCCAAGCTTCGAAGAAACAGTCTGTTTCCAATCAAGTCATTTCCCTCTACACTTCCATAACCTAACTATAAAAGGGGACATCATTCTACTATTTATTTTTGTGCTCATTTATAAACCACGAAAGCCTTTTGTATCAGAAAAAGATCATAGATCTTTGAAATACGCAGAGTATAAATAAAAAGCAGGGGGAAGAGAAAAGAGACAGAATAGAAGAAAATTACAACTGGAATAAAAATGCCTTTTTGAAAATAATGGGCCTATCACTAAAACCACTACTTCTATAGTTGAAGAGCAGTCTATGAATTGCAAGGGCAAGCCATTAGAGGGAATGGTCCTGATATTAGACTAGCAAAAAGATAGTAAAGTAGGGTTACTCCTACTTTCTTGTGAGACTCCCACTCCCTAATCTCAGCTACTACTTAAATATATATCACAACATCAGTAAATACAGTCTTATCTGCAGACACCACACTCACAACTGGAACTCATGGTGCCACAGTCCCCCCTCCAGGAAGACCCGGGCTGTTCAGAATCACTTTCTGACTATCCAAATTCTACTGCTTTATCCAGAATGTCTCAGCGTTTCCCGGACAGAGTAGAGGAAATAGAGAAAACAGAACAGGTTTAATAGCCAGAAACATTTTCCTAAAATACTTCAATATCCTTGGGCCCCACAATCTCCAAAACATGAAGCTCACTGCCTACAATTCCAACAAATGGCTCCCATCTTAGAAAAAGGCCCGAGTGAGTGGATCACAGGAACTTAGCAAAGATCGGGGGTGCAGCCTCACACATGTTAGAGGTGGCACCAGTCATTGGAAACCTGTGACACGGGCAACATCTAACATATCTATTTGATACAATAAAGGGATGAATTAATGAGAGCACAGTAATGGCACATCAAATAAAGTTACATCCTGGATCAGAAGTTATGCCCTCTGGGGAACATTCTTTTTATGTAGCTTGAGATAAAATACTGATACTGTCGACTTCTTTCATGGGTAACTCAGCCACATTAGGCCCTTGTCTCTCCCACGGCAAAATTCTTTCCACACATCTTAGGTTTCAATTTTTCTTTTTTTTTTTCTTCGAGTGTTTCTGATTATTCAACATTTTATTACATTTCTGGTCAAAATCCTTTAATTGTGATAGGGAAATTGAGGTTCCAAAGTAAAATTCATTTTCAGGAATACCACAGAACTCAGTTACTGAAAAGAATTCAAACTGGACTTTCAATATTCTGACATATAGGGGCTGGGGATTTAGTTCAGTGATTAGAGTGCTTGCCTTGCAGACACAAGGGCCTGAGTTTGATCCCCGGCACCACAAAAAAAAAAAAAAAAAATATTCTGACATATAACCCCAAACAGTGTCATAATTATTATCTGACCATCACTGAGAGTCCTCCCGAGTGATCCTGTCCAGAATAGAGGCTCAGTCATTTCTCAACCAGATAAAGCACAAACAAGTCTATGTACTTTCTGAGAGAGAGCTTACACTAGATAAGAATAAAGGAAATAGATGTCTATTATTTAAATCTATGAAAAAATTCTTCCTTTGTATGTATATCTACTCCAAGAACATTGTTTTGTTTCCTTTTTCTGAATCTACCATTTATTGGAGATTTAATTTGGATCTTTTGAAATAAAAAACATAAAAGTGTAAGGAAACTTCTCAACACCACACAAAACCAAATATTTCTTCAAAACAGAATTCATCACCCCAGAATTTTTTTCTAATTAATTGCACAATCTGATTGCAGTAGGTTTTAATGAAAGTAATTATATTCAGAATTAAAGACATTCTTCAAATTGTGAGTAATAAAATCTTTGCTAAATATCCCATTTAATAGTTCCATTAAAAATTTCCAATTCATTTCCTAACCAAAGTTATGAAGAAACAAATTAAATAAAGTTAAGTTTACTAAATGATTAAGAAAAACAGGGAAAAAATACCTATTTGGTATGTTTGTTTTATATGACTGTCAATATTTATGCATTTAAATTTCATATTCTAATTATGTCTATTGATATTATGAAATAAACTTAGGCTGACATAAATACAAATCCTGAATAAGTATTACACCATTCAATAGCATAATCCTATTTCTTCTCTGATGGTTACCTATGTTTGTTTTTCATCTACAACATTTTTTTTAAGTGGACATAGTGATTTTTTTTTTAAGTAGACATAGTAATTAATTATGAAGTATTTGTGTTTCACACAAGAACTATATATCAAGGTACTGTCTTCAAAGTAAACGTGCACTGCTAGAAGACAGTCTTTTCACACAGTTTAAGGGAGTTATTAATGTAAGCCATTCAGTCTGCAAGAAATGTAGAACAGGAGGGGTCCCTGTTGGCTGAGAAACACTAATGCTCAAGGAAGGAGTGAGAGTTGAGTCTCTCTAAAGGCAATGAGGGGACGGCAGAGCCTTGAGGGTGGGCCAGTGGGGCTCCAGGCTTTCCATTTGGAAATACGCAGGTGGAGGACCAGTTAGAGCTCAGAGTACAAATGTCTTTCATCCACAAGCTTGTGCTTAAAACCCTAAATGGATAAACTGAGAAGAAAGCAATGTAAAAAGAGAGATGAGAATGTTAAGGACTAATCCTTAAGAAACTCCGTTGATGTGAATGGAAGAGGAAAGAGGTACCAGTGCAGAAATCATTGAGGGTCTTGTGGTGATCCAGAAAAGAAATGTTATGGGCTTTTCAAAAAAGGGGTTCTCAGCAGTGTCACATGCAGCCAGATAGCCCAAGAGGAGGAGGATTTTCAAAAGTCATTGATTTTTTACTAGAATTATGTCACTATGTGACCAATGACATATTTCAGAAATCTAAGTTTCAGAAGGCTAAAATTCAATTTCAAAGTTTACAAACAAATACATAATGGAAAAAATAAGAGTCAATATGGAATACTCATGGAAATACCTGATTATGAAAAGGGAAGGAAATAAATTCAAAGTTTTTTAAGTAAAGCATCTGGAACCAAAGGAAAAGGCTCATTTTTTTTAACTTACATAATCTTTGTGCATGACTGATGTCAGGAAACAGTAAGAAGAAATGACTGAAGATCCTAAGGAGACAGGGTGTGGCAAGGTATGGAAGCAATGTCTGAAAGCTACAGTCGAGTTTGGATTCCCAAACAGGGAAGGATTAATTTTAGGATTACAATAGAAATAATAGTGGTTAGCATTTATTGAGTAATGAGTATATGCAAAGAACTGTTTTGATTGTGTCATGTGCATTGTCTCTTTAAATACTTACATGCACTTCACAAGGTAGATACCCATATTCCCACTTCACCTGTGAGGAAATAAGAACTGGAAAAAAAAAGTAAATTGTCCAAGACCACCTGGAAAGTATAAATAATATCCAAACATGGATCCTTACTTCAAACTCATCCATTAAAATTTCATATTTATGATAAATTATCCAGCATTTTAAGGCATAAGAACACAATTCTGACTCTACCTGACAGAAATTACAGTATGTTCTTAAAAATAATGTACAAACTCACTTAATTTGAACCCACACAGTTTCCAATACTGAAAATATAGATTGCTCATCCAGTGTTTGCAGTAGAGATTATGCTCAGCTGGGACTCTGAAGGTGGAAAGAGACAAATTCTAATTCTTGTGGCAATCTCCTTCGAGTGAGAAGAAATCGTTCAATTTTCTTGGGTGGGCTGCACAAATAGAATATATAGCAGTCCCCCTAATCTACAAGGAGTATATTCTTTCTCTAAACACAGTAAACTCTTCCCTAGTGAGGAACCCAAGAGCAAAATATGTCATTAAATTTAAGAAAAATGTAATTCCATTCACCACCCTGTTACTAAATTCAAAGGACATTTTTCAGTCTGCTCCCACTTTTCTGTAGAATGTGAAGCATATCTCCACATACCTTTTTTTGGAAGTCCTTGACCCCTTTTCTTTTGTTTACCATAGTGAATTCTGAATTACCTCCTACTTACTTTGTTTTGCTTTCTCCCTAGTTATCAAGGGCCCTTCTCCCTCTACCCACCCTTTAAACGTTGAAACAGCCTCTGTTCATCGCCTCCTTTCTCTTTTTTCACACTGTCCCAAAAGGATTTCATCCTCTCTGAATAGGTGAGTCACCGTTTCTACTCCGTGCAGCTCGGTCGGGGAGCACATCTTCAGCATGCACCTCAGCATGGATTCGTATTTATCTGTGTAACTCTATATCTCCCATCCAAGTCTCCTGCAGAAGTACCCCACCAATTTCCCAGCAATCTGTCTGCTACGAAGCTGCCCCTTCAAAGAAATAGTCAGTTAAAAAAGAAAATTAGTGGTCACCTTTGAGGTTTATTTCCTTATTCATCTCCTTTTCACATTTAAGGAAATCACTAAATTCAATAAATTCTGTTCCCATATTCCACAGATCTCCTTTCCCTCTTCACCCACATTATCATTTTCTTATTTGGGGACTCAGGTGTTCTTGTATAGACCACTTTTTAACAGGAAAATCTAGCCCCTCGTCCCCAGTTTTGGTCATTTCAAATCTAATTTCATCTCTAAAATTCAAATTTGATGAGGTAGAGAGGCCAAGGTAAGCAGACAGGGCACCAGTGGAGCTTACAAATTCTAATGCACTTTACTGATTGTAGAAAAATGGAATAACTGCAGGCATTAGCAAGAGACTTGCAAAGGCTCAAGGTCAGCTCTACAGAATTCACTTCGATGAAGTCTTGTGCTTTTATCCCGTAACACACAGTTCATTCCCAGCTCACTCCCTCCCCGATCACCGTAAAAATCTATGTCCCAGAGTATGCAACATATTGCTTGCCAAGGTAAGAAACACAATCCTTTAAATGCAATCTTTGCCTCCAAATCTGAGGTGTTACTACGATGGCTCTAAACCCAAGACACTATATTTGTATAGACCGTTGGTGTGATCTCTACACTCATCTTTACCCTTCACAAATTTCTAAAGTGGCTCTGGATTACTGACATCCAGTACTGAATATAACACATGGAAAAGATGGATATCTTCTCTAAATAAACTGAACAAACATTACAAGAGGAATTGAGGTCAACCCCTGATCTTTTTTATCCATAGATAAAAAAGGGCAAGATATCAGAATGCTATGAAAAATTGCTGTTCAGAAATAAAAGAAAGTCAAATCTGATTTCAGATCTTTACCACTTAAGTCCAGCTCAATCTTTGTTAAGGCCAGTGAAACAGCTTATAATAAAAATAGATGCATTTGTAATATTCTCCAGTGTGTTTTCTATGCCCTAGCAAAAAATTTTTTCTAAAGTCACTTGCTCCTATAGCTACAGGGCTGAAGCCTTGTTGTAGGGAATGCAACTTGGGGTTTAGGATAATTGATTTTATGGCTGCACAATTAAAGAAAGAAATGTGGTCAGAGGTAACCTCTTCAATTGTCCATTAACAGCACGCAAGCAGATTAATCCCTCCTGAAAAGAAAAAATCCAGATGAATGATTTCCAAATGCCTCTAGATGGCGAATGAATGAAGTCTGTGTATTTACGATGCTTGTCTAGGATAGGCCTCATTTAATAACACTACTTTGTACCTCACTGAAGCAACACCTATGTGTCCTGTTTGGCTACTCGTTTTCCCAGCCAATCCAACTGGCCAACAAGAAATACATTTCCATTCTGAAAGCCAAATTTCACAAGAGAAAGAACGTTTTTCTTTTTGAATAGACTCCTCTCCTCATATTTATCTTTATAGTTTACAAAAATTCTTTTGAAAACTCATTACCATTTCATTTTATCCCATTTGGTTCTTGTGTTGAGACTCGTCCTGAGAGATTTTTAGTAAAGATGAAAAGATCTTTCCCAAATGAGAGCAAATAAAAAGAGTTTTATTGGAGGACTACAAAAGATAATTTCATGACTAAGTATAGGCAAGAAAGTCCAGCAGGGTCTCTGAGAGGGACAGGGGACTAGAAAATTCCGAAACTGGCATCAACTCTCTTGCATGACACATTTTCTCATTTCTTCTCTCTAGAATACTTTATCAGCTGATTCTGGTCCACTCTAGTGTGCCTGTTGTTGCCGCTCAGTGTGAGGGAATGCTGAGCATCACAGTGAAGTATTCAGGAAGACGCTGCCTCGGCCACTTCTCCCAGGGGCGTCAGGAGCACTGCCAGTCCTTGAAGATCCATGAACTTCCCTATCTTTGTTCGTTCAAGAGGCCTCCCTGCCCTTAGTCAAAGTGCAGATCTCCCCCAACAAATCCACAGCTTCCAGATACAAGATGGGCACATAAACAAAAAAGGAAGAAAAAACAACCAACATTCTAGTCAGCACACACAACTGAAGTCAGCCTCTTTCCAATGCACGGATAGGAATTAAAGTGTTGCTCAAGACAGAGTAGAAACGGTGAAATGTCCCTTTGGAAAGGACTGAACCATAATAAAATGTTCCCTTGAGTCAGAAGTTAGCAAATAGCAGCAATGTTATGTATCCCAATGGAATAAAAAGGGATATAACCAAACAAGTTATTGTGATCAGTAGAGACACTAAAATTTTATCGGTGTATTTATTTATGTGCTTGGATTGAACCATCTTGCTTTTCACTTCTTCTCTATTCCTGTAAAAATATCTGCGTTTAACATACTTTTTTCTTGGTACTAGAGGTTAACTCAGGGCCTTCGCACTGAGTTTCCACCCCAATCTTTTTAATGTATTTTTTGTTTTGAGAAAGGCTCTTGCTAAGTTGTCCAGGTTGGCCTCAAACTTGCAAATCTTCTGCCTAAGTAGATAAGATTACATTTTGAAACAGACCTAAAACAATCTTTTATGCATTAGAACAGATTTTTCTCTATCTCCTAAATTTCTTTATATTTTTCTTCCACTTAATCAAAAATTTCCAGAGTTCTGTGGGTCACATTTCATTAAAAACTAGTCAGTTAATTTTTTTAAGATAAAAAATATATTCAGAAATAAATACAATCACATAAAGCCCAAATGTTCAAGTATAATCCAGTAACCTAAAATAGGAAAAACGAAGGGTGGGAGTGTTCATATGATTTTCATTCTCTCCCCAAAATTAAGAAACAAAAAGAGATCCAATCCAAGAATGGGCATCTGAAATGAATAGACACTTTCAGATGAAGAAGTACAAATGGCAAGTAAATATATGAATAAGTGTTCAACATCACTGGTCATTCGAGAGATGTAAATTAAAACAACGCTGAGATTCCACCTCACTCCAAAAAGAACAACTATTATCAAGAAATCAACCAATAACAAATGCTGGTGGGGCTGTAGGGAAAAAGGAATGCTTCTCCACTGTGGACGGGATTATACATTGGTCCAGCCATTGTGGAAGTCAGTATGGAGATTCCTCAAAAAACTACAACTAGAGGTTCCATTTGACCAAGCTATTCCTCTTCTTGGTATCTTCACAAAAGAATTAAAAGCATCATACCACAGTGACATATGCACACCCATGTTTATAGCAACAGCTTGCAATATCTAAATCTTGACATAACCCAAATGCCTAGTAACTGATAAATGGATAAAGAAGATGTAGGGTTTTTTTTTATACAATGGAGTACTACTCTGCCATAAAAAAGGATAAACTTGAGACATTTCTAGGTAAATACATGCAGCTTGAGAACATACTCTTAAGTGAAATAAATTGGACACGCATGAGTAAATATCACATTGTTTCTCCATTATGAGAAACCAAAAGTGTAAATAAGGACAAAAATGTATTATAGGTACTGTGAAAAAGACAGAAAATATTCAATGGGAAGGAAAACTAGGTAGGGAGAAGGGGGAGGAAGGAAAGAAAAAAGGAAAGACAGAAAAAGAAAAAATGTACAGAAAGCTGTTGTAAATAAGGAAGGAAAGAGGAGTTGAAGGAAGGGCTGGAGAAGGGGGAAAAAAAACAAAATATATTATGTGCAGGTACAAATTAAGTATGACGAATGCAATCATTACATATATCTAAAATGTACCAATAAATCTTCTTGGTTCAATTAAAAAAAAAGAAACAAAATGATCTAAAACAGCATAGAAAGGCAAAAACACATAACCTCATTTCAATTTCAAGTACTCTCACAACCTAGTTTTGCAGTCTTGGGGATGCTAGTGAGTCAGCCAATACTCTCTGTCTCTGCAGCAGGGTTAATGTGAGCATTGACTGAGGCCCTTCATTCATCAGGGTTATTCGTATGGAAGCACCTTGCTAGGGCAAAGATACAATAGTAGGGACAAGAAACACGTTGGCCGTTTGGGATTTCTAGACATTCATGATGTGGGAGTGAGGGCACAGATAGCAACCAAAGTATCATATAAATAGATCCCAATTGCAGTAAATTCCTCAAAGAAGAATAGTACTCTGAGACTATAGGGGATAGAGTGCAGGTAGAGGGAACAAGTTCTGTGGTCAGAAATCATGTGATTGGAACAAGGAGATGACAAAATGAACAAAAGCCTGATGAAATTGAGCTGGAATAGTAGTTCAAGTTCAGAAATTATAACCTTGTCTGGGTTTCCTACAGCAAGGATTTTGAACTTTACCCAAAACACACAAGAAACCATTGACTATTTTATATGAGTAGTAATAGAATGAAGTTTGAAATGCAAAAATACCAGCCAAGGTAAAATGTGATAAGAAACTAGAAAGGAGTTGAGAAGATGCCCCATGTGAAAGTTTTGGCTGTCTTCGGTCAGGTGGGAAAGAACCACTCAGTCTTGTTGGGTTAGATTTGGAGAATAAAGGAAAAGGGTAAGAGAGAGTGCAAAGATTTCTGGCTTTGTAAGAAGATATGAGTTGGAAAGACCTCCGGGCACATGTTGGTGAGACTCACAGCTGGAGGAACTAATCCAGCAGGCATCTACTCTTTCAGTCTCTGGGACTCAGTGAAAAAGGCTATAGATACAAATTTGTGAGTTCTGTGTGTGATATCTGCGGTAACTAAGGCTTTACCTGAGTGTGCAGGAGGCGTCCTGAGGAAAGATCATAGAAACAGAACGAGAGTGACAGAGTCAAGCCGAACTCGAGAGGACGGAGAGATGGGACATCCAGGCAGTTTTATGAAAAAACAATTAAAATGCAAACTGAGCAGGTCTAACTGCTGCTGAAATCAGGTCAAATGAGAAACAGAGGGGCCCCCAGCACTGTGCCAGGCACCCACTAGTCACTCACCAAATGCTCTAAAAATATTGAATTTGTAGAAATATCAAATTTTTGTGTTGAATAAATTGGCCGAACTCTCAGTGACAAAATATACTGAGGCCCCACTGCTGATCTTCCTTCGCAGCAAGTGAAGCCCGGGAAGAGGCTCTGCTGTTCCACTCTCTGGAAATCATCCCTTTTCTCTAAACCTGTTAGTGGCCCACTTCTCATCTCCCCAGGTTCTCCTCTGAGGTGGCCTGTCACACACATTTGCTACCTAAGTACTATTCACAAAGCTTACATGTATGAAGTCATTTAGCCCACACCTCAATCCACACAGGAGGTTGAATTACTAACCCATTTTACAGCTGAGAAAAACAAGACACAAAGAGGTTAAGTTTCTCATCCCACATCACCCACGCAGTGAAGTGACCACACGGGGATTCTAACTCAGACATTCTGCCTTCCAGATGCGTGCTCTAATCCCCACATCGTCTCTGCAGGGCCCATACCAACAACCCTCAGGATATGTCCCCGCCACCCCGCCACTCCTTGACACTCCGTCTACGGGTCTTTTATGAAACTTGCACTCTGCTTCTATAAATCTCAGTAGAAGTACGTCCAAAAGGAATATAAGGTGAGTGGTACATGTGAGCTGTACATATGATTTTAAATTTTCGGGTGGCCACCTTTTACAAAGTAAAGGAACAGATAGAAATAATTAGGCTAATCCATTTTCTTGAATGCAACTATGATAGTCAATTTTATATATCAACTCAGCTAGGCTATGGGGTCCAGTTGTTTAGTCAAAGAGCAGTCTAGATGTTGCTGTGAAAATATCTTAGAGGAGATTAACACTCAAATCAGTGGTGTCTGAATAAAGTAGAATCCTCTCCTCATTATAGGTAGAGGATTCTACACACAGTCTTTTCAGATCCCTAAGACCTAAGAGGGAGGCGTCCCAAAAAAAGAAGGAATTTGACCTCAAGATTACAAAAAAGAAATTGCCTATAATTTGCAAGAAATGTCATAGCAACATACTGAAGACTGGGTGGCTTAACAGAAACTTGTCTTCACAGTTCCGGGGGCTGCAAGTCCAAGGCTAAGGTGTTGGCAGGCTTGGTTTCCCTCAAGGCTTCACTTCCTGGCTCATAGTTCATAGCTGGCCGTGTTCACGCCACATCCTCAGGTGGCTTTTTCTCTTTAAGCACATCCCTGGTGTCTACTGCTTAGGCGCACATCCTTTTAACCTCATTTAATCTTCATTTAAAGCCCCTAGCTACACACATCAAAGGTTAAAACCTTAACATATTAATTTGGGAGGACATACTTCAGCCCACCACACTACCTTAGCTATCAGCTTGCCTGCTTTACCCCGCAGATTTTGTATTGAAAACCATAACATCAGCACATATCTGATTCTCCAGGCTGCTGGCCTGCTGAACAAATTTCAAAATTGCCAACCTGCTTAATCTCATGAGTCAATTCCTTCTCTTCTCTGTTTGTCCTTCTCCCTTCCCCACTCTCACTCTCTTCAACTTTCTTGCTCTCTCTTCAGATCCTATTAGTAGTTCCATTTCTCTGAAGAATCCTGAACAATAGGCCAATATATCCAAAACTTTATAATTTTTCTGTGTAATAATATAAAAACTGTTAATGAGTTATTTTACATTCTTTTTTATACTCTCTTTGAAATATGGTTTGCATTTTGTACTTGGATCACTTCTCAACTACAATCTCAGCAGCTGTATGGAGTGCTACTTGTGGTGAGGAGCCATTAATTCTATTGGACAGCACAGGTCAAGGGCATAGCAACGAAGTGAAGTGGAAGAAAAAGTGTGTGATGCTCTGGAGACCAAGGTTTGAACCCTGTGCTCTTACTGGGGCTCAGTGAATGTTACAATTTCTACACTCGCAACCGGAGAACCTCCATGAGCCTCAGTTTCCTCATACACAAAAGAGGCATAATAGTATCTACCTTGGAGAGTTGCTAACAAAGTGTCAGGCAAAGTGTAGGTACTCAATACATATCAGGGCATTTGCTTTCCCCTAAGTCTCCATATCTATTTTCCTGTCTTCTGTGTTAGGAAAGAGTCTGTAAGTTTCATCTTTCTTTCCCAGCCTGGTAAATTGGTAGGTGCTCAATAAATGCCCATGGAATTAATGAATGGCCTGATGCTACTACAGTGGAGTACATCCATTTGTTGATTTATATTTTCCTTTAATAAATCGAACTTTAAAACACTTTGGCAGGGCTTGCCAGTTGTGGAGCTATCAGATGGTTCAGTGGGGAGGCTGGTCAATGTTTGACTCTGAAGACTTGAGAGAAGAGCTTGTTGTTAAGCTAAAGGAAATGTGCGGCATCCCAAATAAAACAAACCGGGGAAGACTTGCCACAGACATCTCTGACACAGAGCTGCACCAGCATTTTAAATTCCTTTCTGTGAGTAACTTTCCATTAATGATAATAAATTTGACAAGTGTTAATGAGATGGGATGCATCCTCACTAAAGAAAAAAACAAGAAACAAGAAACACATTCATCCTGATTCACAAACCATCTAGTGCACATTCCAATTTCTCCCCCCACCAATGAGTACTTTAAAGAGCTCGTTCATTTGCAAAAGTAAAATTTTCTAGTAATATGACATATTGTGACGGCACCTGATGTATAAGTCAGGGTTCTCCAGAGACACAGAACCAAGAAGATATATGTAGTATCTATGGGAAGATGAATAGATGAGAGATAGATAGATAGATAGATAGATAGATAGATAGATAGATAGATAGATAGATAGATGATAGATAGATAAAGATTTATTATATAGAAATGGCTTATTCTATTACCAAGGCTGACAAGTCCCAAGATCTTCCATTAGTAAGCTGCTGGTATAGTTCCAGGCTGGAGAGTGGCAGGCTGTAGACCCAAGAAGAACCAGTACTTCAAGTAGAGTCTTGAAGCAAGAGGGGGACATCCATCCATCATGCAAAGGCATTCATGCAAGAGGAATTCCCTCTTATTCACCGGAGGCCAGCTTTTTGGTGCTGTTTTAGGCTTCAACTAATTAGACGAAGCCCACCTACAGAAGGGATATCAATCTACTTAGCCTCCAATTAAAATGTTAATCTCATCCACAAACACTCTTGCATATATGTCTACACACACACCCACGCTTACATAGAATAATTTTAGCCGAGTATCTGGCACATCGTAGCCTGGTCATGTAGACCTGTACAATCAGCTGTCACGCTTGAGAAGGTGCAATATGCCATCAGGAAAGAGATTTCATTAGGAGAATGTCAGGAAAGCATGTTTCCAAGGAATGACCCTCTTTTTCCCCCAGTCTACTTTTTCTCCAGTGCGCTGTTCGCTTTCCCTTCTTCTCACACAAGCTGCCGTAGGAGACGCTTTGGGATAGGAAATAACGTTTGTGGTGCCCTACTCTGTGCCACTCACTTGCCAATGAGACCATTAATCATGACTACCAACGTGACTGGATTAGGAGAAGCCTAGCGGATTAGGAAAGCACACTGCTGGCCATGTCTATGGAGTGTTTCCAGAGGTGAATGGCAGGTAGGCCAGCAAACTGAGGGAGGAGACTGACCCTGATTATGAGCATCATCCCAATAAGCAGACGGCCAGGTGGAATAAAAGGGGAAGGAGGAGGAATTCAGCTTGCAGTTGGAGCTCCCTTCACATTGAGTAGGTGTGTGTTTTGCTGCTGCCATCACCTGTGGGCATCAGACTCCAGTTCCTTTAGCCATTCGATGTGACTTCATAGCAGTACCTCTCCAGGGAGCCTCCAGCCTGCACCCTCAGACTGCAGCTGCTTGCTTGATCCCTCTTGGGCAGAACAGCTACCAGGTCCTCTGGCTCTCCAGCGTGCAGAGGGCCATTACGAACTGCTCTGTATCTTATCCTGTAAACATAGTTAATAAAGCCCTTTGCATAATAATATTTGCATAATTAATTGATAGTGAGCAATTCTAATTCTATTAATTCTGTTCCCCTAGAGAGCTCTAAGCAATACAAGGTACACATCGTACTGTGTGCCCACAAAAGAGGAGGCCAGGAGGATCCATCCAAATGGTGACAATATCAAGGAAGGAACTCACTATGGTCCAAAATCTCTGGCTTAGGTTTGTCTTATCAGTGTGCTAGAGAAGTCACACTTAGGGATTGTAATTTACACAAATTAGATTTGGGAGATTTCTGTACAAACTAGAAAAAAAAAACTCATCAATTATAATAAGAATTACAACTGCTGAGCCATTCTCTACTCAGAGCATCCTTCCTTGTAAAATTACACCAGAAGTCGAGTTATAATTAAAATATCCCCTTCCAAATATGAATTCAGAGTAAGTGGAGGTTGACTGGAATGAGCTGTGTGGTGGCATCAAGCGCCAAAGAGCTCATGCTACATCTCAGCAAGCAGCATCCGAAGGGACAAACCTCGGTGTGGGTTTCTCTGGAATTAGTAATTAGAAGTACATCTCAGGGATTCTTTGCTTATTCTTTCATATTGCAGCTGGCCAACTTTTTCTATGTTTAACACAATGTTTTTTTTCAAAAAAATTATGAATCTTATTGGTTTATAAGCTATTTTGCCTCATGAAGCTGACTTTTATATTGCTTAAACGTTCTTGTTTTCAAAAAGAATCTCAGTGATTCACGTCATTTTCTTCAATATCCACTGAACCTTTGCAACAATTGCATTTGGTTACCTAATGCTAGTTAACAAACTATCACAAAATGTATAGTGACTCAAACATTTTGTCAATAACATTGCTGCTCTTGGCACATACTCAATGTTATTTCAGCTCAGGTTATTGGTGCAAGTGACATTGGGGTGTCCTAATTTTTAATGGTGTTTTGGGGATGTCTTAACAATTTTTAAGAGTGATTTTTATACTTTCTCTAAACAGGCTTCACATGTCACGTGTGCTGCCCTCCAGGCATATTTTACTCCTCACCACACAGGCACTTATGTTTATCCTGAGCTCTGAGCCCTTAGAAAGCCCTTAGAGTAACCAGTTAGCTAGTCTGATAGACTAGTCCATCTTAAAATGTCATTGATGGCTAAGAGTAGAAAGTAAGTCATGGTTACCAGAAAGAATACCTTCCAGTGCTCTATAATACAGCACAGAACCTATAGTTGACAATTAACTGTATATTTCAAATAGCTAACAGGGAGGATTTTGAATGTTCCTAGCACAAAAAATGATAAACATTTGGGATGAAGCATATGCCAGTGACCCTGATCTGATCTTTATGCTTTGACTACATGTACTGAAATATTATATCACACTGTATCCCATAAATTATATAATTATTATGTTTCAACTAAATGAATTAAGTTTTAAAATTTCATCTCACACAAACAGAAAGAAATATCCTCTCTTAGATAAGAACATTCTTTAATGCTTTAACCTAGAGGAGTTAGTAAATATCAAACATGAGCTTAGAAGCAGGGTAGATAGCAAAAGATTCTGGTCTGGGAAGAGGAGATTTAAAGGTGATAGATTAATTCATTTCTAAGAAAAGACACAGTGACCTATGAGACATAATCCTTTGGTGAACTGCCATTTGGTGGCAGTCAGCCTAAGAAGGTAACTTTATTATTAATTGAACAATTTTTAAAGCTGCGTGTGGTGCAAACCTGTAATTCCAGCACTTGAGAGGCCGGGGTGTGGTTTCCCCAAGTCCAAGCTGGAGGCCAGCCTGGGCTACATAGTGAGACCCTGTCTCAAAAAAGAAAATTAATAATTTTTAAAATCATGTTGATCTTTATAAGGAGATTATAATCTCTCATGAAAGTCCTATTCTACAAGTGCAATGAAATAAAGATTTGGAAACCATTGAGGCCTTTAAACTTAGACCTCGTACCTCATGATAGAATTTCATAAGAGAAAGTCATAAGATTCCTGATACTTCATGATTACTAGAATCTGAGACTTCAGAAGAAATTCTTTGCTTGAGGATTTCCACTGAAAACCATAAGAACTTGTTTATAGGGTACTGTATTGGTTTATTCAACAAATATTTATTGAGTGTTGCTATGTGCAGGAAGTAAGGTACAATGAGCTCAGCACTGAGCAAATGTAGCCCTTCCTTAAGGCAATTTGCAGCATGAACAAACCCTCAAACCCGAAGCCTACTAGGACTTTTCACCTTTTCCTCTCCCTCTTCTTCTCCTTCTCACCTACTTGTCATCGTACCGCTACCACCTGTACATAGCCAGGCATGGCGGTGCGTGCCTGTAATCCCAGCACTCGGGGACTGCGAGTTCAAACCAAACCTAGTTACTTTAGTGATGCAGTGATTAAGGGAACAAATTCTAGAGTTAGAATGCTAGAGTTCATAATCCAGTTGCACTAAGAAAACACTAAAAGTCACAAATAGTTAATAAAAAAGTGTCAGATGAAATTATAACCAATGGTCTTGCGTGAAGCAGAACTCTGATAATAGTAACTGTTAAGTCCTAGAGCAACTCTCTGAGAGTGTTTCTATTAGATACACCTACATTATTTTTCCTTGAGAAATGGTTCTTACAATATTCTCAATACTCCTTAAATATTTTTTAAATCATCCCATTCTATCTTACTTTTGCTCACTCTTGCGAACTGTTCGCCAATGAAACAGTTTCATTTTCACTTTTTCAAAATGATAGTATAAAAAAACAGAAGTGAAAGTATGAATCATAATATAATCAGGAGTTCATAGCAAGATAGCCATTTATAACTCAGAAAACCACGGGGTATTTCCAAACTGATGTCATTCATAGAAAGAATGCCAGGGGGTTGTGGAAGAATAAGAAAAATCACCTAGCCCAATTGGGGGATTTAGAACACATGTGGGATATTCCCAGCAATTATTTTTATTTTTTAAAAAAATTTTACAAAGATCAATATATGTCTCAAATATGCATGAGAATAGTCATCTTAGAAACTATAAACTGTACTCTTTTTAATTCTGATAGCAAAGACAATATACAATGAGTTTCCACTTTAGAAAGCATAACACTGGAATGTTACTAAATCTTTCTTTTATTTCTTTGAGTTGTATAAATACCAAAATTACTATGAAATCTCTATAGTTGTTTTACTTATAAGGAAGAAATTGTGTAGAAAAAAATTATAATTTCTGCTCAAATTATTAAAATTGATTGTTTTTATTTTACATTTTTTGGAAGGAAGAGCAAATATCTTATTTTTTCGCCCAAAAAAATTAAAGTAGGATTTTTTATTGCTCTCCACTACATTCTACTGCACTTAGATTTTCTAAGACCTGGAAAAAGTTATAATATATGCTAAATAAATTAATGATACCACACAGCAGAAACATTTCCCGGAGAATATTTTCCTCAGGTGGTCTGCACTTGTTTGAGAAGTGTTTTGGCTATTAATTTTGCCATGATTGTTGCTTTGTTTGCTGCTTGGTTGGTTATTATGACCCAGATCCCAGTATCCAGCTCTGATGCCAGGCCATCTCTACTTCCCTTCAGTCAGAACAGTCAGAGAAAATCCCTGGGCTTCCCTCAGTTACTGTCCCTGACATGGACGCATTCACAGAGGCCACTCTACTCACGGATTCTTGTGACAGAATCTTGTGATTCCTGGTCTTCCCCTTGATTCTGAGGCTCATGACTGAGGCCCGATTAGCCCCCAAGTCATGTCCTAATACCTAATATGAACCACCTTGTCTTTCTGGATCTTTCAGTGGGAACACTGAAAATAAATCAGATCAGGATGATCTGACCCCATGAGATCTTAGCATATCAGAAAACTAAATTCTTCCTCATTCCAAGGAACAGTTGGAAGGCCACATCTTTAAATATTTAAAGCCTGAAAGCAGTCCTTAAAATGTTTTAGAAAAATGCAGGAGATTGTCTCAGAATGTTAAAGGAAAGGTTTCTTAAAATACAAAAGGCTTATCGATTTTAACAAACATACACTCTGGTGGGTGACGTTGACAATGGGGGAGGCCAAGCATATATGGGAGCAGGAAGAATCTGTGTCTTTTGCTCTATGTTACTAAGAACTCAAAACTTCCCTAAAAATAGTCTATTAAGAAAAATAAGTTTAAAAGGCAAACCATTAAGTACATGCTAAAAGATGGAAAGATTTATGAGATTAACATTTTAAATTTTTATACAATTAAATATGGTAAAAAAAAAGTCAAATGGTAAGCTAGAGACAGAGAACATACTTACAAGACCATTCAAAAATAATTACAGTATTAAAAAAATCCCATAATTAAGAAAAAAACAAAAGTCCAGTAAATAAATGTATATAAAACTTGAGACTCCAGAGAAGAAACTCTGTGTGACCAATTAAGTTACAAGGAAGAAAAAAAAAGCTATAACTTGCTAATAATAGAAACATGAAAGTCAAAGCAAGATACTCTTTCAAGGTTCCAGACAGGAAAATTTTCAAAAGTCTGAGGACAATAAGTCATGGTGAGGAAGTAGGGGAAATAGGAACTTGCAAATCCTTAATGTTAATTACTGATGATTAATGAACATTGAAGTTTTAGTGTAGGAAGCATAGCATAAATTTGAGAAAACTATAACCAAGTTGACAGAAAATATTCTAGAATTTGGAAAGAATTTGGACAATATCTAGCCAGATTTCAAAATTAGGACCCAACAAGTAAATTTCTGAAGCATAAATTCCAGAAAACTTTTGCACAGGGACCTACAATGTTCATTAAAACTTTTTTTTTAATTTCAAAAATGTCTGTTACCAGGAGAACGGATCCTCTTAGTTTTATTTGCCTCAATACCAAGCATCTATTTCCTCTTTGGGATTTTACCACCTCCTTCATTTTACCACCTCCTTCATCTTGTAAGATAAGACTGTTTTTATCTACCTGGTCCCATTGACTTCCCCTTCTTCTCCCCCCCTACACTTCCCCACCTCCAAGGGAATATCTTTCTAGTATCATTCACTTCCCATCATATGTCTGGCTCAGACACTCAGTCTAGATCGCATGTCCTTCATTTTCCTGTTCCTGATAATCTTGCCTGACTTCACCGTTAGAGCTAGGTCACTGTCAGGGATCTGGCTCAAGTGGCAGAGCGCTTGCCTAGCAAGCACAAGGCCCTGAGTTCAATCCCCAGCACCCCAAAAAGGGGGTGGGGAGTAATAGAGCTAGATTACTGGAAATTAATAGCCAGAAACATTACCTGCCCCACATTTTCCAAGGCCAACTACCTGCTTAAATAAGAGGGAACAGAGAAAGCGAAAGGAGAGAGAAGAGGAGAAAAATCATAAATTTATAACTTCAAACATTACCTTACCATAGTCTTCTCCTAGTAAATCTTTGGACAATGACACCTTTGTGTGTAAATTGATCACCAGTTTTGTGGGTGGTTGAAGGAAGGAAACTTGAACATTTGGCAAATTGCCTAATTCACCTGGAAGTTCTACCTGTACTTGGAGTAGCTGCATCCTCATTCATTGACGACGACTCTCCTAATCCTCCCCATCCTACAAGCTTGAGCTTCTTGTACACAGGGGCAGAACTTCTCCTGGGGCAGGATATTACTGCAAGTGTGCACACAGCTGGATTAGCAATGCTCCAAGGAGCATTAAAACAGCTGTACAAGAAAGACGGGCTAACAGTAACTTTGGGTAACTTGGGAGCTCTGGTAATCTATTCTTCCTCTTTAGGCAACATCTTCTTCAAACTCTCAGTGCTTAAGGAAGCCCAAAGCTCCCATTTAGGGGATATGATGGGTCTGGCTGCCATATTGGTGTCTAGCTATGCTCTCACTCTGAACCCTTCAACAGGGTAGTGTTCCTGCCTTTTCTTTTCCCCTCTGTGTCTTCCTTTTTCTCACATAATAAGTAAATGAGTGAAAACTGTAAAATTCTCCCATTCCTCCTACAGGTAGCAAAAGTGAAAAACTGAGTAAGTGATTGACCCTATTTTCTTTAGTTAATCAAGTAACTTAGCACATTGATATTATTCACTTTACTATGAATTTGTTTTTTTCACCTCCCTTGATATTGTGCACATCCTTCTTATTCAGGACACTTATATATATATATATCCCAGTCCAGATATAGTGGAGAATTAATGCAACATTTTGGAGAATTGCATCGTTTTCCCTGAAGGTGTGTAAATGCCTTCCTGATGGATGTACAAACGGCTTGTGGTTTATTGGCACTACAAACAATCCTTTAAGTAGCATTGTATCTATATACGTCCTTTAACAAATATAATTTTTAAAAATATGTTAGAATTCAAAAACTCGAATTTCTATATAATATACAGTAGTTTAATACAAATAGCTACCACTGGATTTATTTGCCAAAACAAACTGAAGAATTAATACTCCTACCACAAAAGTATGTAAATATTCATATCCCTGGACACTGGCCAGCAGTGGTTGTTATTCCTGGTTTAAAATATTTGCCAATCAGACAAGTGAAAAAATATCTCTTTGTGGTTTCTATTCAGTATGGGAACAGGGCAGGAGCAACCTGATACAAACCCCCAAACAATGAGAAGAATGCCTGAGAACGTGAAATATTTGGTGGCACACAATGATATCCCTTTCTCCACCTGACCCCAGTTTGAGACCTACATTCCTCCAAACAGCAGTCTGAGAAAGTTGGAAATAATGAGTGCTTCCTTAGAAGTGTTTTCTTCAGTGCGACAGGATTGTGTCAACTGTTATTAAAAGGAAAGGCCATCAACACATGAAATATAAAAAGGAAAAGGTGTGTCCACTGGCTAAAATAAATAAAAAGGCACACACATTAAAACCCAGCAGTCACAATAATACCGAGGAAGCCTGTAAGACTGAGCCAGTCTCTCTGCTTATGCATATCAATGTCTCCTCAACTTTTGCATCCCAGTTTGGGAAATTAACAATAGGATATCCTTGAAAAAGTCTGACAGCAGCAATGATATGATAGGGGAGTTCAAAAGGTGTATTAATTGTGATCCAACTTTTAGCTCCATTTGATACCATGATTTCAGAACCAGTGACGAAGCATACATTACATACCACCCAGATGTACGGACATACCTAATTTCCTTGTACACCAAAACAGAATGTTGATGCAACTGTAAAACTTTAACCTTTGCTTAATTTTAATTCAAAGTCTGGGAGAAAATGTTTTTCACAAGAGACAAGTGATTCTATTCCAGTTAAAATCATTCCCGTCTTTTGTATTCTACGCGAGGGGCAGTAAATCAACTCTTACAGAAGATGCAAACCATCTAAACATCTCAAATCATAATGATCACATGTTGAGGAAGGAAAAGGCGGAAGAAGCAAGATTCCACAAGTTAGCCTTTGCCACACTGATGGAAATGAGCAGGAACTCTTGTACAAAATCCTAAGGCATCTCAGAAATAAAATGTTCTACCTAAAATATAATGTAGCTATCTGTGATTGGTTGGACAATACTTGCTAGGTTGGAGACCAGAGCAAAAAATAGAGGATTACTACTATGCAAAAAAAAATTTTTTTTAATTACAAATTAGATCTGTTTGTGGGGAAATACTCATCCTAGAACATCATGTCACTTTTTTATTTACTTCTCATATAGTATTATGTTTATGGGTATACATATTAATCTTAATGATTAAGTTAGTTTAAAAGTGTGACCCTCTTATTTATCTTTATAAATGCCAAAAAATCTAGAAGAACCAGGTACAAAGTATATGTTCTGCAAATGTCGATTATAGATATTGAAATCTCATACACAATGTTAAAACACTAGAAATATTGACACAAATCTGTTGAGGCATCAGCACAATGAATTGTGTTTTCCTACATCCTCACCCCCAAAATGTGTATTTTTAAGCCCTACCCCATGGTGTGGTTGTATGTAGAGACAGAGTCTTCAGAAGATAATTAAGGTTAAATGAGGTCATATGGGAGGGACCCTAACACAATAAGATGGTGGTTTTATAAGAAGAGAAGGAAACCTGTCTCCTCCCTGCACAAGCACCTGAAGAATGACCCAGTGAGTCTGGAGGGAGCTGACAGTCACCTGCAAGCCAGGAAGCAGGCCTTCGCCAGGGGCCAAGCCGGTCAGAACCTTCATCTTGGACTTCCCAGTCTCCAAACTGTGAGAAAATAAATTTATATTATTTAAACTCCCCAGTATATAGTATTTTGATATGTCTATCTGAGCAGAGTAGTACAAATAGTAACCCAGTAAAAATTTGGATACATTTAATGGGTCTCATGGCAATAACAAGACCAAAAGATAATGACTCTTTTCAAGTCATTCTGTGATTATCCAAGAATGAATTCTACCAACCAGCGTGCATGGATGGATGGAGCATAATGAGATACGCATATCTCAAATACATCTCAAAATATTTAAGGGAGAAAAAAATATGCCTGATAAGTTACATGCAACAAGAATTTTCTTGTATACTTATGTGGAGACTTTTACTCAGCCTACATCTTATTCAACAGAAAATGTTTTTAAGTTTGATTAACTTGGATAAAGTTTGACAAACATTTCAGCCTAATGTAAACACCTCATTCTCTTCTTAGATATCATCACATGGTTCACATAAATGCTACTTTTAAGCCACAGCCCCAGTGTACTTTGTAAATTTGCAAAAGGAAACCCTTTGAGTGCTCCTTATGAAGCACAGCATCTCACAGAAAAAGAAACGCCATTTACTGCTCATATTTGTCTCATGAGATGACATATTTCTATGGAAAGTTGATCATCAGAAATATGCAACACCACATTAGCAAGAAAACAGTACGTCTGATTAACCTCTCATTACTATACATTCCTTGAATGAAAGTTGTCTTTATACTGCAAAAGAATTAACTGAGAAATCTGAGACTTACTGTATATACTTACCATCACAAGGCCCAAAACGAACAGTGTGGTATCAGAAATCCAGGTCTAAGGTATTTCTCACATTTACTAATTGTTAAAGTTGTAACTAGAAGGCCGCTCTAAATGATTAACATGGGGATGCTTGACATATTCATAAAAATGTAAGCAATTTAAGAGGGCCATGTCATTTACAATGGCCTGGCTCTTCTGAAAATAACAATTTCTGTCATTTCTTTTCTGCTCTTCCTTATTTTTTTCGAAATTCACGTTTACCAGAGTTGCTGGGCTAATACTCTTAATTTCAAGAACATTTTGAGTGCTTGTCATCATTATCTCTCAAACTACTTAAAGAATTGTCACTGTGATAGATGAAATTTTAAAAGCTAACATGCAAAAAAATTATCCTTGGTATGTTTTCTATGTTTTCATTGATAAGTTTGAGCCTTGTGAATTGGATTTGTCATCTTCTCTGTGCCCAAAATCTTTGAAAGTAAACTTCTGATCTGTATTCTTTATTGTATCATTTTCTCTAAAATATATTCAAATAGATTTTCCATACTGTGTTGTATTGTACCATGTAGCAAATCTTTTTAACTAGGTCAACATACACTGTTTCTAGGCACCATGAAGGAAATAGCTTCGTCCTGCCCATAATAGAGTATTGCCAGAATAACAGGACTAAAGTGACTCACCTAGCCCTGGTAGGGAGCTCTGGGCACCATGTGATGCCAAATCGAGAGCTCAGAAGGCTGTGCCATTGTGAAAGTCCCCTCGGAGGTCAGAAGTGGCTGTCTTCCAAAACATAACCCACCCAATGGGACAGTGTGCTAGACCAAGAGAAAAGATGTGGCCTCTCTTCCTCTGAGAACCAACACATGCTTTATTTAATCTATGAGACTCAGAGGCAGCAAAAGAAGCTGGTCTACCCACCAGCACCTTGTCCTGCATGATTTAAAAGGATAAAGAGCAACCAATCATAGAGTTAGTCTACACGCATCATTCAAGAATTCGTTCCTACTATATGCAGCAAATGTGAGTCTCATCCACTATATATACTGTTGTCAAAAAATTAATCTCAGGAGCCCCTCGACTTAACAAAATCTGTTAGAACCTGGAACTCACAGAATTATATACCATGGATGTCTGTGGAGTTATTATCAAATATCACAAAACCTAGATATTAAGAAGGAGAAAGAAATAAATGAGTTTTGAACCTTTTAGTGCAGTAAGAAAAAGTGGAAATGAACTGCAAGCCCTCTAATAAATTAGTACTGCCCAAATTTTATGAAGTCCATGACCACTTCCAAATCATATGTTTCGAGCACCTTGCTACCCTGGCATGTCCCCTTGCTTCCAATGCTGGCACCTCAGAGTGCACCCCAGCAGCTCACATGCCCTCAAGAGAGGCCAGCGTCTGGGCAGTGAAATCCACAACGTGAAGGAAGCTGGTGGGAGTCCCTGTGGAGCAGACAGGGAGCAGAGTCTCACTGCAGCTCCGTGGAATATCCACAGGGAACTCACCTGTGAAAAAGACTGGAAACACACCCTCCTCATGCTCCCAAATACCCCTGCACGAAGTGATGAAAACGGTCAAGTGACTGCCCTGCACTCAGCAACTGGAACTCTTCAGACAGTACTTCACAAGCAAACTCTTCCCGAGGCGCTGTCCCCTGTAGAAGGTGCCCTCAGCCCGACACTTTGGTCAGGGCAGTGCCCGTGCTCAGTTTGCAGACAGACCCTCTCCGAAGGCCCTGGAACACCGGAGGCGGCCGCGCATCCTTGACATCTAGATAAGTGCTGATTATTATAGCCTTGAAGAGACGGATGAAAAGGAAGCCATGTCCCTAAAGATGAAGCTGAAAATTCCCTGAAGCCACCAGACATTTCTTTTGTATCTACTGATACAAAACTACATTGAAAAGTGATCCCAATCCCCTTGGCATTGGGAGTGGAGAGGCCTCAAAAAACTCCAAGAGGAAAAAAAATCAAAAAGCAAGAAACACAGATGAACAAGAACCACACAGTACTGTAGATGACTCAAGCAGGGAAAACATAGCTGATAGTGTCAGGAACTTGAAGTCATACATTCCAAACCAAAAGAATGCTTGAAACAAACTCAGTGTCTTTCCAACAAACACAGAAGATTCAATGAAAAATGCTGTGAAAAGGACACAAATCAAAGTAGAAGCCGAAGCCAAAAATAGACATGGACATAGAAGTTGACAGATATCAAGCTATCAACACACGACATTGATTATAAATTTCAAAGAAATCATCTGGCAGCATCATCAGTACCAGATCAAAAACTGAATCATCCCACAGAAGAAAAGGCAAAAATGCAAGATGTAATAATTCAGACAACCCCTTCCTGTAACAGTTTTGATGGCAATTACCAAGACCATAATTTTACCTGACCTCAAAGTTGATGAACATGTGAACATCAAGTAAGAAATCAACTCAACATGCATCCTCAAGTCTAAAAGATTTTGTAGATAGTTCAAGCAAGTTCAGGAGGCAGAGCACTCTAGTTCTACATTCAGAAGAGAGACTTGCCATTAAAGATCCAATCTGTGCACATGATAGTGATGATCTTTTGTCTCCTGTAGAAAGAATTAATAAAAATTCAACTGCTTCTTACCCAAAGAATCTTTCTAGGTAATCAGGAATTTGTTTTTAGTAGTGCATATTTGCAGTACAAATGGTTACATCTATCGTGGGGAGTTGGCACACATACGTAACCTGTCTTAATTCTGTTTTTCATGCCCTACCTCTCCCCCCTCTCCACGCTCCTTCCAAGTCTTGGTCTACTTCCTATTTACAAAAGCTCTATTTGCATTATTTTTTCTTCAATTTATTCCCATCCCCTTTCCCTTCCTTCTTTCTCCCCTCCCTCCACCTCTTCTTCCCCTTCCCATTTGCGAAAGATAGAGACAAGACTATAATCCCAAACCAAAACCTTTAAATTAAATTACAAAAGATTATATGCCCAAATTGGAATGACTGCTTATAAACTAGTGTCTCACAAAACCCTGGAAATATTGAAAGACTGGCACTCAGGAACCATAGAGTATAAAGACGATAAAAAGATGCCCTCTTTATGGGAAAAGGCACATTTATGAGAACGTGAAAGAACCCAATGTGCAAGCAGAAGACCCTGTCATTCCTGAAAGCCCAAAGGAGCAAGACTTGAAACTGAAGCCTGTCTCAGAGCACAGGGTGGTGGGCTCACCCAAAGGTGCCACAACTAATCCTCTGAAACCTCCCACCAGGACTGGAGACCCTCTCACAGCTCCTTTTGCACCAAGTTTGAAAGACATTAACAATATTTCAAAGTCAAACTAAAATTTCAGGTCTCAAATCCTCAGCCCAAACCAATTTCTTTTACCTTGCAAATGTAGAAGAGAGTGTCAGGTCAACATGTGACATTAGCAGCTGCCAAGAATATCCATATTGCCACTAAGCCTACCCCCAAAAAACTAACAAATAAGGAGGCGGAAAAGGACATACTGCTTCCTGCAGAACAGGCTCTTTCTACAGGACTCATTCTGCTGATGGACCCTAGTAAAAGAACTGATGATGCAATCAGCAAGAGGCCTGCTCCTCCTCCCATGTACCTCTTCCCCAGACGCAGCAGCTAAAGCTGAGCACTTTCGGAGCCCACAACCACACTCAGGCTCTCAGGCTCTGCCCCTCTGCCCTCACCATCTGCGAAAAGCTCAGTCTTTCAGTAAGGCATGTACTGACTCGTCCAGCGAAGGGGCATCTGCTCAGCCTCCTACCCGCACAGAAGATGGGAGACGTGATCTGTAAACAAGTTTTCCAACATCCCACAGCTTGATGTGACTTATAAGCAAATTAGCTCTTGTGCATAATGAAAGGAACTCTCAGGTACCAGCTCCAGCTGGCTGTCCACCGTTTACCCTGAAGAGACCAACTGCATTAACATTAGAAAGTTCTGAGCCAGAACAGATCCGACAGAGTGTGCTGACTACAGTCCGTCTCGGCTGAGGCTGCTGCCAAATTGAAGAGAGTCACTGTTCCACTAGTATCTGTGAACGGAAGGCTAAGACTGGCCATCCCTGCCTTCTGATGCCCAGGGAGGCGGGGCCGCGCTTCCCACCACACTGCATTTCCCTGCTCCCACCTCACAGGGCAGCTCCACCCAGCAGAGAATGTGAGCAAATGTGCACGCAGTGTACACCAACTTATTATTTATTAAAGTATAAGATTTTATGCTACGGGTTTTAACGCCAAAAAGAAGAATTATTAGAATTTATAATTTATAATAATTTTGCTCTTTATATTTTAAGAGCTAAATGCAGTGCTTTAGGACCCCATTCACAAGGGGTAAATGACTAGCACTTTTCAAAATAAGAATTCTTTTTCTTGATAACTCCTACTTTCTGACACTTTTTCTACAACTGCATTTATAAACTTATATTTGTATGACACATAAACAGGCAAACAGGCAGACAGATCCGACCTTGGCTGCCTCAAGTTTAGTTTAACTGGAAATGTTTATGACGAAACCTGTTTTGTGTTGAAAGAATGATCCAGAAAATAATATCAGATAAGTATATTCAGTTAAATTATTTTCATTGATGAATCACTTAGTATGCAATATTTATCTTGTACATTCTTTGTATAACTGCAAAACAGTGTCAAATTTAGAAGAAATGTAATATTTTATTAACATGAAACATTTAGAAGAAATGTAATATTTTATTAACATGAAACATTCAGTTTTTTAACCTTTAGATTTTAAGTTGCACAGGGAGAATTTTAAATATTTTCTGTATACACTTATGACACTGTCACACAAGTATTAGTTATTTTATGGGTCAGCAGCCTTAAAAATCTTCCTGTAAAAATGTTGATGTACTATTGGTGAGATATATATATATATATACACACACACACACACACACATATACAAACACACACACATATAAAATGTGACAATCACATTTGACACGTACAGAGAAATAGAGGTTAGTCTATATCCATATTAGAAAGATTTAAATACTTTTTGGAAGTCCCAGAAATCCTGGTTTTAATTCAAGCAAAATATGAAAACAATCAGTATGTAATTCAGATTTTGATATTCCAAATTATATTCTTACATGGAAGTTCAAACAGTCAAGCTACACAGAGCCTAATTTGTTGTCTCCTGACTATTCTGGGATCTAAAGCTTGTTGGTATCCTCTCCCTATGTCAAGAATTTTAATTACTCGTTTATTCTAAAAGAGTAAACAAACTGACGTGAAATTGGTTTTTTCTAAAGCTGTTGGGATACCTGTCTCTTCGAAAAATGTGTTGACATTTTTTTCTCTATGGATGGATGTGTGGATGGACAGGCAGATACAGATAGAGATTAGACATAGATATAGGTATAGATATGAATAACCAATTGTTGCCCTGTAGGGCAAGAGCCACCATTGTAAAATGGCAGGAGGGCATCTGAAAGATACCCAGAGTTCTAAGAATCCATATATATTTCATTATTCTGGCTGAAGAAAAGGACTTAACTGGAACATCGGGAGTTTTGTGGCATGGGAACAGGGACTTTGCTTCACACACGAGCAGTGGATATAGTGTCCTCCGTAAGTGTTTTATTCACTCACCCTTTATTTATGCTCACTGCCCGTGAACTAAATACTAGAAAACCGTAAAGCACTGAAAAAGCACATGATTCCCATGCTCACACAACCGATTAATGAGAGGTAAGTCTAGCCTTCATCTTTCTTTCTTGCACACTCTACGCAAAGTTTTTTCAGCAAATCCTACTTACTTTGTCTTCAAAATATATCCAGAATGTGGCGTTTATCACACAACGTCACAGTGGTTCTACACAAAGTTATTTTAGCATACATGATTGCGTGTGCCTCCTAATTGTTCTCCCTGCTTAACAGGCCTGTCCAACTTCAGTACAGTCTCCAAAAAGCAAAAAGAGAGATTCTATTAAAACATAATCTTGGCCGGACACCGATGCACACGCTTATAATCCCAGCAGCTTGGAAGGCTAACACAGGAGGATCATAAATTGGGTCCTACCAGGGCAATTTAGAGAGAGACCCTGTCTCAAAATAAAAAATAAAAATGGCAGGGCCTGTAGCTCAGTACAGAGGTCCTGGGTACAATCTTCTATACCACCACCAATGATAATAATAATAGTAATAATAATATATCACTCCTTTACTCAGTTCCTTCCCATCTTACTCGGGAAATTAAAATTCCTCACCATGGTGTGTAGAGACTTATTCAATCCTCATTACTCCTCTGACCACGTCTCCTCCTCGTTCCCCTTTATTCACTCCACCTTAATTAAACGGGCCCCATCACGGCTCCCTGAGTATAGCATGAAGGTCCCTCGCTCGAGATATCACGTTTGTATCCTTCCTGCCTGAACTGTCCTTTCCTCTAATATCCAGACAATCTCGGAAAGGACTGGAGGGTATAATTAAAAGCTTAAAATGTATATTTCTTTTTAAATGTTTTACAACTCAGACTATTCATTATTTTGTGTTGGCCTAGTGCCCAATTTAGTTAGATTAGCAAGACTCTATACAAATGCTTTACACATCCTTAAACTTTGCTTTAAACTTTTTCTCCACCTATAGGGCATGTATTCTGGTTCTAAGCTTACCCATCAACACTTACTTAATACTCAAGTTCCTCAAACTTCAATTTCAACATAAATCATAGTTAATACAGCCTAACTAGTAGCATCAGTTGAATTTACCACTTTCAAAGCTGAACTCATTTTCTTTAGAATTCTCAGTTCAAGGTGCAGACTTAGCACACATATGTGTCTCCAACACTTTACAAAACCCTACTGATAAAAAAAAATAGGAAGGAATAAAATCATAACAAAAAGGTAACGTAGAAGTAAATGAGCATATGCATACTTTATCAACACACAAGAATATCCACACATTTTTGAAAGCTCAAAAATGAATGAATGAAGTTTATGTAATAAGCCAGGAAAAGCTTGAATCAGCTACCAAATACCTCCAAAGTTATTAGCCAATCATATAAATGAAATATTTTGTATCATAGTTTCCCAGGACAGTCGTGAACTTATTTTCCCAGTGTAATTATTAAAGCAGCCCCCTAACCCTCTCAAAAAGTGCTGCTTTGGAAGACTATTGGATGACTATTATGTCTAGATGACCTCAGTGAAATTCGGGTCTTGTAGCAAGAAAAACTAAAAGGTACACCAGTTATAGTACAGGTATTCTAGAAGAGCATAACTGCTATCTTGAGATCTTCCTCATCTTCCCTACTCAGAATCAAGTATTTTTGTCTACTCAGAATCAAGTATTTTTGTCTCTGAGGGTAAAAAAGTTAAACTTTGGAGAAAAAACTGAAAATCATATACATAGATTAGAAGTCATTTACATGCAGACTAGAATTGAAGTGATGGTATTAGATTATCCTGGAGCACTCCAAAGGGTGAGAAAAGGAGGCAGCCAGGGACAGACACTCCTGGGACACCTCCATCTAAACGGTTATTGTGTAGGAAGGAAGAGAATAGCTGCAGGAACCGCATAAGAAAAGAGGATAAAGTGTCTTCAGTTCTAAGATGATGGGTAACGTAAGTGTCCCGAGGTAATCAACACACGGTGTATTGAAATATCACGTCTATGAAAATGTACAATTATTATTTGTCAATAAAATTAAGAAGAAAAAATTTAAAGAGACACAAAGAAGAGATTTGCATAAAGAAAGAGTGGTTAGGTGGCTGGGTGGGTTGATAAATCGTATCAACTGGTGCAAGAGGTTAAAGACTATGACAACTGAGAAAATGACTGTTGGATTCAGTGAAGAGCAAATCACTAGGGGCTTGGAAAATACAGTGTAAACATGATGAGGACAAGATGAATTGTAATAAATTTTAAAGCACATAGGTGCTGAAGAAGTAAGTATTTAAGTAGTTTATTGGTAAGGAGAAAATACTAAATATTACAACAATATTTCCTAGCAGAGAAGCTGTACATAATTGTAAAGTATTGTGAGATTAAAAGAGAATAATTGAAAATGTAAGAAAGATGGGAAAGTTTGGAATTAAAACACAAATTCTTTCGTTTTGAGGAATACATTGCTCTACAAAACTAGGAAAAAGAATATGCTATAATGCTATGTGATGATAAATGACAAATTTAAAGATTATTCTCTAATAACTAAATAACATACATGCCATTTAATGTACAAAGGTTTGTGCAGGGATGAGGTCTTCTATTTCTCAATTTTATTTTATTAGTGCATTTAATTTTACGGACTAGTGGTTTTGTTTTGGAATGCTCTTTCATGCACGTAATACACTTTGATCATCTTTACCCCTAATTATCCCCTTCCTGTCCCTTCTAACCCTTTTCCTCTCCTCTAATAGTCTCCCTTCTACTTTCTTGTCATCACTTCTTTTGTAATTCCATGTAGGAATAAGAGAAAACATGAGACATCTGACTGAATCTGACTTACTTCCCTTAAAACATGATGATCTCCAGTGCCATCCATTTTCCTGCAGATGCCGTGGCTTTATTCTTCCTTGTGGCTCATCCTGTGCGCAGGACCCGTGATGTGGGCGGTAAGAAGAGTTTACCTGGGCAAGGAAAAAAGTAGAGATGAGAGTTTATTCAGGCCAAGTACATTGTCAAGCGGGGCAGCAGGTGAGTCCAAGACAGGATTCCCACCAGGCAGGGTGAGAGATTGGGCTGTTTATAGTGTTTGAGGCTGTGGAACAGGGGTTTAGGTAGCAAATGTGCTTGTCTAGAGAATGTATTAATCTAGGTTGTCTAGCACCTCGTAGACCTTTTAGGAGCATCTTCAAGGAGTGTAAAATTCTGGGTTTAAAGCTTCAGATTGATAAAAACCATTTCCTCGGGCTTACAGAAGGCCTTTTAGCTTCGGATAAGGAGGGGCAGACAGATTAGCTTTTAGGGAAGAGAGGTCTGGACTCATTGTGAGGAATGAATGGGCCTTACATCAAAGGTTTGTTTTTATCTCGTCAAGTTTTGATCAGTGCTGCTACTTCATGATGCTGGGCTGGATGACTTGAAGGGATTTCTGCTGTTTGGGGTTTTGACCCTTTTCCTGCAAGAGGACAGCCACTACATGGCTGAGTAATATTCCATTATGTACGTACACCACGTTTTCTTTATCTCTTCATCTGTTGATGGGTACGGTGGTGGTTAATTAACCCTCAATTTGAGTGGGAACGCCCAGCTGATTTCAGCCAGCGCGGTTGTCGGTTGTCGGAAGGGCAACAAAAGGAGAACTGGATGGAAGGATTTCAGGTGGTTTTCCTCCCCGTTGTCAAGGATGGCTGCTGTTCTCTCTGGAGGAGCTCTGGTCTTGCTCTTCACCTTGAGTGCTGTCTTCTGGCTTTGGGTGCAGATTCTTCAGCTTCCAGCACCAGCCTCCTGGCCTACTGACTCAGACTCTAGCCTCTAGCACTGACGCTTCTCCCCCGACCTTATCCCCCCATTCCCACCCCACCCGCACCCCCAGGGCAGTCCCCTCAATCATCAGTCCCAGATTTTTGTCCTGATGTGGACTCCTACAGAACATTGCCATGGCCTTCGGGCCTTGGGGTGGATTCTCAGGATCTCTAGTGCACAGACAGATCTCTCACACTCTTCTACATTTGACTCTGTGGGCAGATATTGTAAGCTAATCTTGCAAATTTCTGTGTCCTGCATTACGCCTGTTTCTTGAGGAGCCTGCCCCTGCCGTGCAAGCTCTTGTAAGCACCGACTAATGCAGGTACCTAGACTGTTTCCATAGTTTAGCTATTGTGATCTGCACTGTAATCAACAAGGGTGTGCATGTGTCAGTGTACTATGCTGACTTTAATTCTTTTGAGAATACACTGAGGATGATATATCTGGTTCAAATAGTAGCTCTCTTTTGACTTTTTTGAGGAACAGCTATACTGATTTCCAAAGTGGCTGTACTAATTTACATTCCCATCAATAGGATTCCTTTTTCTCTGCATATTCTCTAATATTTGTTGTTTGGGGGGTTTTTTGGCTTTTGATTGTTGTTATTGTTATTTGTATTTTTGATGATAATGATGCTGACTGAAGCGAGATGGAGTTTCAACCTAGTTTTAATTTACATTTCCCTAATGGCTAACGACATCAAATATAATTTCATGTACTTTTTGGCCATTCGTACTCCTTTTGAGACTTGTCTGTTTGATTCACTTGCCCCTTTATTGACTGGGTTATTTATTTTTCAGATATTAAAGTCTTTGAATTCTTTATATATTCTAGATATTAATCCTCTGTGAAAAGAACCACTGCCAATTTTTTTTTTCCGTTCTGTAGGTTGTCGGTTCATTCTATTGTTTGCTTTGCAAAAGATTTTTAATCTAACAGAGTCTCATTTGTTGATTTTTGACATTTCCTGTGTTATTTGTCCTATTCAGGAAGTTTTTGCCTGTGCATATGACTGCAAGTCCTGCCTCTGTGTTTTATTTTAGCAGTTTCGAAGTTTTGGGTCTTATCAGTAGGTCTCTGATCCATTTGATTATTTTTATAAAGGAAGAGAGACGGGGATCTAGTTTCAGTCCTCTACGTGTGGATATCCAGTTTTCCCGGCATCATGTTCTCCGGCATGTTTCTCGCCCCTTGGTCAAGAATAAAGTGGCTGTAGCCGCAGGGTTGTTTCTGTCCACCGTTCTATTCCGTTCCCTTGGTCTCCATGTCTATTCTTAGGCCTGTGCTGTGCTGTTTTTGTTACTAACTATGGCTTTGTGGTATATTTTGAAACTAGATATTATGATGCCTTCATAATTGCTTTTTTCCCCTCAGGATTGCTTTAGCTATTCTGGATCATTTGTGTTTCACATGAATTTTAGGATTTTTTTTTTCTGAGAAGAATATCATAGGTAATTTGATAGAGAACACACATCAAATCAGTAGCTTCCTTTCAGTAATAAGGTCATTTTAGCAATATTAATCCTGTCAATCCTTGAACATGTACAGTTTTTCTAGTGTCTTCATCAAATTCTTCCTTCAGTCTTCTGTAATTTTCATCACAGACATCTTTCACCTATTTGGTTAGGCTCTGTGGTAGACTTAATACGGTCAATTTGAGCCAGAACGCCCAGCTGGACTGAGTTGATGTGATGCTGGGCGTACGAGATCCACCTGAGGGTTGTTGCTGATGCAACTTAAGGCAGAGTGGGAGCTGTAGCTAGTTGGCGGGCTGTTTTCCAGGAGAAGCTCTGCTGCGGCTGGTTCTTCCGAAGAGGGCGCACAGCAAGGCCCCGAGCTCCTTCCTACCGAGGAAGGAGCCCGGGGCCTTGCTGGTCCAGGATGGCTGCTGTTGCTTCGGAGGAGCTCTGGTTGTCATCTCTGCTGCGAGCATCGTTTCCTGGCTCCAGCCATCATGTGCAGACACGGACGTACATGGGACTGTTCTGTGGGCTCCCAGCCCTCAGTTGGATCTTTTGGGTCTCCAGGTGCCTAGATGGACATTTGGCACCTTCTGCATTTGGCTCTTGGATGAATATTGTAAATGTCCCCTATTAAATCTGCTCTCTTATGACCATTGGCTCTAAAAATCTAACTAAGACAGGCTCATTCTTAGATATTTTTCTTCTTTTTAACATTATTAAGAATTGAATTGTTTTCTTGATTTCTTTAACAGTGGTTTAATTGCTGATGAATAGAAAGCTATTGATTTTCTTTTTAATGTTGATGTTGTATCCTGCCACTATGTTGAAGCTGTCAAGTCTAAAAGTCTCCTGGTGGAGCTTTTAGTGTCTTTTAAGTAAAGGATCATATTGTCTACAAATAGGGATAACTTTACTTCTTCTTTTCCTTTTTGTAACACTTTTTTTTTCTTTTGCCTACTTGCTCTGGCTAAAATTTTAATTGCTACAATGAACAGGAAGACATCCTTGTCTTGTTCCTAATTTTATAGGAAATGCTTTCAGTTTTTCTCTTTTCAGTATGATGTTGGCTGTAGGTTTGTCATTATAGTCTTTATAATATTGAGGTGAAATCCTTACATACTAGTTTCTTTGGAGTTTTTATCATGAAGGGACATCAAATTTTGTCGATCGCATTTTCCACATCAAATGAGATAATCATACAATTTTTATCTTTGTTTCTATTTATGGGGTGGATTAAATATGTTGAACCATACTTGCATGCTGGGACGAAACCAACTTAATCATGGTGTATGGTCTTTTTAATGTGTTGTCCAATTCAGTTTGTATTTTATTTTTGCTCCTATGTTTATCAAGAATGATGGTCTATAGCTCTTTCTTTCTTTCTTTCCTTCCTTTTCTTTTCTTTCTTCTGTCTTTTGTCTGAGTCTTTATCCAATTTTGGTAACAGCATGACCCTAGCTTTGTAAAATGATTTCTCTTTCAATTTCATGAACTATTTTGAGGAGCATATGTGTTAGTTTTTCTTTGAAGATCTAGTAAAATTCATCAGTAAGCCATCTGGTCTTGGGCTTTTCTTTTTGGGCAGACTTTTATTACTGCTTCAATCTCATTGTCCATTATTGATCTATTTAGATTTTTCAGTATCCTCGTGGTTCAATATTGGTAGGTTGTGTCTAGAAAAAGCGATTTATTTTAGATTTTCCAATTTATTGAAATATAAGTTTTCAAAATAGTTCTTAATCCTCTAGATTTCAGTGGTATATGAGTAATGTTGCTTTTTAATTTGGTTCTTTTACTGGTATTTAATATCAGTAATATTTTTAATTTGGTTCAGTAATATTTTTAATTTGGTTCTTCATCATTTTGACTGAAGGTTTATCAATCTTATTTGTCTTTTCAATGAACTAACTTATTTTATTGTTATAAACAATAAAATCCTTTGTATTGTTCTTTTAGTTTTCATTTCATTAATTTCAGCTCTGATTTTTATTATTTCTTCTATTGATGTTGGATTTGTTTTACCCAGTTTTTCTAAAACCTTGAGATGATTATTAGGTTACTTATTTGAGATCTCAGATTTTTAATGTTGGCATTTGTAGCTATAAACTTCCCTCTCAACAACCATCTTGACTGTATCCCACAATATATCCACAATGGATATATTGTGTTTCCATTATTGTTTGAGTCTAGAGTTTTTTAATCTCTCCCCTGACTTTCGTAATGACCACTGGACCATTAAAAGTGAACTTTTTAATCTCCGTGTGGTCATGTAGTTCTGTGGCTTCTCTTGTTGATTTCTAGTTTAGTTCCACAGTGATCTGATAGGACATGCGAGAGTATTTCTTTTTGCATATGTGCTAAGATTTTGTGGTCCAAAAAAAGAGCTCTCTTAAAGAGTTGAACATGATCTCCTTCTTTATGAGAACCCTGGGGAAGAGAAACCCCTTTCGCCCAGAGCCAGGTGTTCATAGACTAAAGCTGAACTTTTGCAATGATGTACTTTGTTAATTCTGTGCACACTACATTCCCAAAGCATCAGTACATGCTCAGCTGAACACAACACAAAAGCACAACAGGTAAAGAAATTCTATACTAGAATAATTCTTCACAAATTTCAGTTTATACCCCACACTGTACAGTGATAAGTAATTGTTATTACAGTAAAATGCATTTTAATAATCCTATAATAACTTATCCAGCAAATACCCAAGACATGGTATGAAAAACAAAAAGAGAAAAATAATTGTCCTTGAGACAAATGTTGTATATCTTGTCTTCATTTCCTAAATTTCCATGAGAAAAAGCTGACTACTTTTCCCATCCCTTTGTGTTCAAATTTCCTTTAAATATCACCACAAGAATGAAATGGAGGAATTCCACCTGTGTGACCACTAAAATAAAATGTCCGTGACTCATAATTGTATAAGCCAAACAGATTTTAATACACCAAAGGTTACTTTCCATCCACTAAATGAGAAGAAGGTACTCGTATTCTTTTTGCTTTGTTAAATCATCATCATTTTGTTCTTTAATTTGTCACTTATGACAATTATAATTGAAAGCCAAATTAAGTTCTCAAAAATAAAGATTTTTTTTACATCTAAAGATACTTCAAAGTTAAAACGCAATGTATGAACAAACAGATGCATCAAAATTGGCAGAATATTGATAATTACTGAAGCTGGCCGATGGGTACATATGTGAATATATTCACTTATTAACAAATAATGATTAATGCTTTTTTTTTGCAGCCCTCAAATGCTTGCTCTTGGATTCAGGAATGTAGTGTGCGCTGCACAGTGGTGGTAGGCAGAATGGAGTTTGTGCCACAACAGATGTCCACCCCCTAATCCCTGAAACCAATAAACATGTTACCTTATGCAGCAAAAGAGACATTGCAGATTTAATTAAGTCCACATGCCTTAAATAAGAAGATTGGCTGGACACAGTCGAGTCGCACGAGCCCTTCAGAGCGGAGAGCTGGCAGCAGAAGGCCTGTGGCCAGAGACACAGTGGAGACTTGATGTGTGAGAATGGCCAGCACAGCTGCTGGCTCGAAGATGGCAGAGTTTGGTGGCCTGGAGGAACTGAGGGCCTCTTGGCTCGCAACCAGCAAGGAAACAGGGCCCTCACCTCTGCAGCCCGATAACCGGGTCCATCAGCAACCTGAGATGAGATTGGAAGCAGGTTCTCCCGCTGAGCCCCCAGACAAGAGTCCAGCTTGCCAGCAACGTGACTTCAGCCTTTGAGATGCAGCTCAGAGCGGCCAGCTGAGCTCGCCAGATCTGCTGCAGGCTCAGTAGAAGTGGCCAATCCTGTGGTGATTCTTGAGTAGCAACATACATCACAGAAAAAAGACCCAATAACTGAGCAACATGCTAACAGGTTAACCCAGACAGCAAGACAATGAGAAATATTATAATAGAATTGTTTTACAGCCAGGTGGGGAAAATATACAAAAGGAAGTTCTATTGGAGAGATGTGTTACATTGTGGCATTTGCCATAATTTCTTAAAACAAGCAATTAACCAAATATTTTTTCTGAACATTACAATCTGACACAATCATTCATATAATCAGATCCTGGCTTATTTTAACTACACAGCAAGGGTTAAGCTTGAATAAAGGTGTTAATAGTCCAAAGCAAATCAGATGAAAAACTTCCTGTCCTTATAATTCGTCATTATTTTGTTTGTCACTATTACCTCTGCTTAAAGCACCTACATATATATACATATGTATATAAGTATATAAGTATATATATAAGTTATAGATATATATATGGGTGTATATATAACTATAATGTATATATCTATAGTAGGTGAGTCTTCACAAAAATAAGAATATTCATGAGCCCCTGATGGGCTTATAAATCAATCCAAAGTTTAGGAGAATAATTGGTAATGTATTTTAGAATATATAGGATAATGTATTTGGTCTTTGACCTAAAGTTCTACACACTTTTTTAAGAAAATAACTCTTGTAGTATTGCTTGGCTCTGCCCCAGTAACTCCACATTAGTATATTAAAGACACAGCCAAGCATGCTGGTACACACCTGTAATCCCAGCACTAAAGAGGCTGAGGCAGGAAGGTCACCGAGAGTTCAAGGCAAGACTGGACTACATAGTGAGTTCAGGTCCACCCTGGACTACATAGTTTGAGACTCTGTCTCAAAACAAAACAAAAATAAAAACAAAACTATACTAACAATATTAGATATAATTTATATTGAAATAAATATTAAAATGTGAAGACAAATTAAGCTATAAAATGGTCATTCCAATATAATGTATAGTAGTGTTAGTAGCAACCTAAATATCTAACAAAAGATATTGGTTCAATTAGGGTACACTCACATAATTAAATACTATAAAATCAATTGAAAGCATGTGGTAGTCATGTACTTATTAACATGCAAAATTATTTCGAGGAAAATCAGAGAACAAAATAGCATGACAGTAAATTATCTGAAAGTGTTTTACTCCAAAATGTCACCAATTTTCTACTGCTCTTCATTTTTTGGTGATTCTATTATTTAGTGATAATAAACTAACAAAAGAAATGTTATTTTTAAACTTTGTGCAGTGGGAGTGTCATAGCCAATGAAGTTTATTCGAGACGAAATTATTGCTAATTGAAAAGAAATGTTATTTTTAACAAATGAAGTTTATATTTCTGTGCTTTTTACATAAACTTCCAGAAAGTTATTTAGTCAGGACAAAACTGACTGTACATACTACAGGAAAAATGATAAAATAGTTACTTTTATTTGGAGCGAAGAATTAAGACAAAGATATCCTAATTTTCAGAGATTTATGACTACTTGGTAGGAAAACCTATCTTTACTTTTAACACTTACAAAAATATACGTACTGCCTCTTTACCATTACAGCTCTACTTCTATATAAGTTATATGCCAAAGTACACTAGTCAGACTTATTTATGTGAATATAAATGTTAACCACCTTAAGAATTTACATGGAACTAGAATTTGAATTAGAAATGCACTCGCTTAAACCTTACCTCTATCTTTACCACCACAGAAACTGTATCTGAAAGTTTTGTGTCCAACCTTTGGCCAGAGAACCAAGCATGATTCTATTAACTGTAAACATATCAAACATTGTGATAAAATTTGGCTTCAAGGGGGAAAGGAAGCAAAAATTTAGCTTTTGAAGATTATGACCTATCTGAGACAAATCTGAAATGTACATTTTATGAGATTTTTCTCAATTTTAATTCTTGTATTGACTGACACGAGACGAAGTTGTATTGAAAGATCAAAGGAGATCTTAGTGATCCACAGAACTGTATTTGAAATATGTATTTACTTGTTGCTGAGTCCCTAATTGCTACAGAAATCCCTAACTCATAAAGGTCTTTCATGCTAATGTTGAAGGTTGGGACTTCAACATCTGAATTTGGGAAAGAACAACACAAACATCTATCTCCGAACCCTGCTTGAGAGTTACGTTGGGTAATACACATAATCCAGAACATGATATAATAAGTGCCTGCACTGCATAGCAACGCTTGCTGCTGGGGGGAGCCAAGGAGTGAAGATACACTAAGGAAACAGTGTAAGATAAGATACAAAGGTAGGAATGCATCATTTGTGTTCAAAGAATGGCGAGCAGTTAAGATGAGCCAGGATGTGACTCTGATTTCCGGCAGAGGATGGAATACTGAGGAGGATTAGAAAAAGGATTAAAATGAGGATTAGAAAGAACCCTAGATTTCCTTGGATACCTCTTTCTTCCTATTTGTCTCTTGTGTTCAGTCGGCCATGCTTGGCCTTTCTTTCTCTCAAAATGTCCACCGTTTCTAGAAGAGCAACAGCAGTACTTAAATAACAGCCAGCAATCATAAAAGTGGAAATTGCTTTGGCTGCTTATTCAGACCATGTCCTAAATATAATTGAGCAGAGTTCAATATTCCCAAGGCAGAGAGCAGCAAAAACTCAACATCCAGGAGCTGTGCTCATGTCTCAAGAGCATACTTACAGCAAGGCTATGCAGAGAACTACAGCACACAGAGGCACATAAGCTTCCCTTTCATTAACCTCAGACTGCGAGCTGCTTATTCCTTTGCTTTGAAATTGATCCTTGATGATTTCCACTTGGTTTTGGAAATGTTCTTTTTAGTACATAGATCTACTTTTCCAACTCTGTTTGCTTTATGATGTTATGATTAAATTTGGTAGAACGATGGAGTAAACAGTAGATACAGCCACTAAGTTTCAAGCAGCTAAGGTAAAAGAAAATCAGGTAAATTTAAAATTAGGAAATCAATAATATTTGTTGGTATGACTGACTTGGTAATGATTTTCTCGATCCTTGTTACTCAAAGTGGATTCACAAACCAGCAGCAATATCTTGTGAGAATTATTAGAAATGTATAATCTCAAGCATCAGCCACACCTACTGAATCAGATGCTGTATTTTAACAAGGTCCCTTAATGATTTATACATGCTTCAATATTTGAGAAGTACCATTATAGGCACTTGGAGTTTTACTGTTACTTTAACAAAGTCTTCCCAGCCAGGCATGACTGCACACACCTGTAATCCCAGTGTGCTGGTACTGAGGCAGGAGGAGTGCAAGTTCAAGGCCCTAGCAAGAATCTACCTCAAAATAAAAATTACAAAATGTCTGAGGATGTAACTCAGTGCAAAAGCAGTGTGGAAAGGAAGGAAGGAACAAAGAGAGACAGGGAGGGAGGGAGCCAGGGCTTCCCAACATCTCCCTTTCCACCCCCAGATCAGTCATTAGGATTTGTATTCAGCTGCTAGTAATGACTGCAAACATCAGTGGTTATATAAATCAGTTTTATTTTTCTGACATAATAGGAGGTCATTGGTCAGCAGACAGCTGAGAAAAGAGCCCCATAATGCTATCAGAAATTCAAGTTCATTTGACCTTTATGCTCAGTAATCCTTAGTATGTATTTGTCACCTAATTGTCAAAAAAAAAAAAAAAAAAGGAAATCCTCATTTCCTCTCTTAGTTCCAGCCCCCAGGCCAACAATGCTACTTGGCTGAGGAATCATACAGCGGACGGCTGCATGGAGGTTTTAAAAAGCTTCCCCTAGACTTCTTGAGCTTCTCCTTCAGACGAACTTGACCCTTTGGCATTTCCCATCAAGTTGTTGGGGTTTGTTTTGGGGGGGAGGCTTAAACTCAGAGCCTTGACCTTGCTTGGCAAGCCCTCTAACACTTGAGCTAAATTCCCAGCCCTTCTCATCAAGTTTTTTCTCGTCCACTGGCACCAAAATTTCAGGAAAGTTAGTTAGTGAATGCAACACTCATCCCCCAGCTTCTGCTTTGGGGACCTTGCTACCCCAGCTCCTTCCACAGTTGGTAAAATCTAGTTCCTGTTGATCCCTCATCCCCAAATCTCATCATTACCGCTGCTCGCTGACTGAGCACTGCCTCATCTAATCCCCAAAATGACATCTTTCCAAACCTGCTGGAAAATCAAATCAAATGAAAGTTAGATAAACATATAAAAATGTTCATGTATTCCAGTATAAAAAGAACATGAGCACTGAATTTCTAGCCCTTCCATCAAACAAACTATTCTTTGATATCGGTACCAAGTAATTTTCATTGTGTTTGCCTGAGCACCGTCTGTTTTGCTCTTCCACTGGTCTCTTCCCATCCAAATGTACCCTCCACCGCACTGCCAAGGCGGCCTTCATAAAAGAGGTTGAATAACATTAGGCCATTCACTAAAATCCTTCCATGGCCATACATCGTCAAAGAGAATTCAGATTTTTAAATGGCATCAGAATTTCCTTCCCGAATGTTCCAGTAATTCTTAAAGCAATAACATTCACAACTTTGAGGGCCTAAGTGTTCTATTCTCTTACTTTTTCCCACTGCTCTGCCTTCACTTAATACATAGCCTGCTATCTGCCTAGTCCTCCTCCCTGGCTGGTGGACTCCTACTCCTTTTCAAAGTCCAGCCCAAATTCTCCTTTGTGATGTATTCCTAAAGTTGTCTTGCATGTGTGTGTGTGTGTGTGTATGTGTATGATGCCATCCCACAATTAATGGACTTAATTCTCTACAGACCTCACTCTATTTTGAGCAGTAGTACCACTGGCTAACAAAATGCCTGATACATAGTAGGAATATAATAAATGCTGGTTTTATTAGTTTACTCAGACATTCAGAGAAAATAATCCTCTACCTCAACAGGGTTACTTTAATTCTTTGCAGGTCATTCAGTCACACGGTGGTGTGTTCAAACATACAAGTGAGGTTTTGAATATGCAAAAAGATGCTCTAAAGTTTAAGACAATGTATAAAAATATAAATATATGCTACGTGACCATAACGTGAAGGTAATTTTTTTTTAAGTGATGATGTTGGGCTGAGGGTTTCTAGCATGCACAAGGCCTTTGGTTCAATCCCCACCACTGCAAGAAAAGAAATGATATTGAGACTTAATGCAGTTAATCCTCAATTGTGTAACTAGCCAGCCATGATGGCACATACTTGTAATCTCAGCACTCTTGGAGGCTGAGACAGAAGGAGCACAGTTTTCTGACCAAGCTTTAAGGAAGAAATAATATCAAACTCACACAGACGTTTTCAGAGAAGAAATATTTTCCAACTCATTTTATAAAGCTTGCATAATAAACATATATTCAAGAAAAGAAATATATAGATCAGTGTCTCTCAGGAAAATTAGCATATAGAGTCAAATAATGTATAGAAATGATAATACACCAAGAAGAAGTGGAGTTTATCCTAGGAATGTAAGGTTGTTTTCCTAACACTGTTAGTTGAAGAAACTATTCTTTCTCTGCTGGAAATTATTGGTATGTGTATTTTAACAGTATTAATTCTTTCAATCCATAAACATGGGATAGCACTCCACTTATTTATGTTGCCTTCTATTTTTTTCAACAGTGTTTTATAGTTTATTTAGATCTTTTAACTGTTTGGTTAAATTTACTTCTAAGTATTTTAGTACTGTTATAAATGAATTATTAATTCCTTTTTCAGATAGTTTGTTTTTAGAATATGTAAATACTCTACTGATTTTTGTATGCTGATTTTGTGTCCTACAATTTTTCTGAATTTGTTTACCAGTCCTACCAATTTTTTGGTGGAGTCTTCAGTGTTTTCTAGGCATAAGGTTATGCCATCAATAAACAGAAATTATTTCACTTCTTCCTTTCCTATTTGAATACTTTTTCTTACTTAAATTGTCTGGCTATGTCTTCCAGGATTATCTTGAATTGAAATAGTGAGAGTGAACATCCTTGTCTTGTTTCTGACCTCAGAAGGAATGATTTTACCTTTCCACCATTGAGTATGATGCTAGAAATAATTGTCATATATGGCCTTCATTGTCTTCAGGGACATTCCTTTCATACTTAAATTGTTGAGAGTTTTTGTCATGAAAGGATGTTAAATTTTATCAAATGCCATTTTTGTATCTAATGAAATGATCATATGATTTTTGTTTTTATTCTATGTGGTGAATTGCATTTACTGATTTGCATATATTGAAATGGCCCAGCATCCCTGATATCAATGTAACGTGATACTGCTGAATCTTCTTTTTAATGTGCAATTGACTATGGTTTGATAGTGTTTTGCTCAGAATTTTTACATCTGTATTCATCAAGGATACTGGCCTTTAATTTTTTTCTTGTACTGTCTCTATGTGACTTTGATACTGGAGTAATGCTGACCTTATAAGATGAATATGAAATTATTCTCTCTTCTTCAATTATTTGGAGGAGATGAGAAACATTGATATTAATTCTTCTTGAAATATTTGGTGTAGATCAGACATGAAGCCACCTGGTCCTAAACTTTTCTTTAGTGGTAGATTTTTATCACTAATATAACTTCCTTATTCACTATTGATCTGTTCATATATTTTATTTTTTCATGATTCTATCTTGATAAGATATATATTTTAGGAATCTATCTATTTCTTCTAGTTTATCCAATCTTTTGGCATATATTTATTCATGGTAGCCAGTTACAATCTTTTGTACTCCTGTAGCATAGGTTCTAATACCTTCTGTTTCATTTCTCATTTTGTTTGAGTCTCAGAGATTTTTTTCGAAAACCTAAATAAATGAACAGGCATGCTATATGTATGAATTGGAAGAGTTAATATTATTAAATGTTAATTAGTTACTTGTACATTCAACTTGATCCCAATCACATTTTTGTTGTGGAAATAGGAGGTCCTAAGATTTTATATGGCTATTCAAAGAAACTAACATAACCAAGTCAAACATGAGGAAGATTAAAGTTGAAGAGTTTATGTAATTCAATTTCATGATGTACTATAAAGTTAAACTAATTGGGATTACTTATTGGGAATCAGTATGAGAACAGATTAATAGATAACAGAAAAGTGCAGTGTGCTATGGGGACCCAAAAAAAAGCCACATTTTAACCATCAGAACCTATTAATAGCACCATTATATATGTGATTAAGTCAAAAAGCATCCTTATATGATAAAGCCAGGAGATCTGGGAATCTAACACTCGAGGGAGACGGCAGATATTCGAATCATGCAGCCCCAAGCCAGGAAATAGCTTGAGCCACCAGAAGGTGGAAGAGACAAAGAAAGCGTTCTTTCAAAGAGCCTTTACAAAGAACTCAGTCCTGCTGACATCTTGAATTTAGACTTCCGACCTCCATAACTGTGAGAAAACACATTATTTTTTCTAAAATCACCCAATCTGTGGTAATTTGTTATGATTGCTGTAAGGAACTAATATAAGAGTAAAGAAAAGAGATTCTGAAAACAGAACTGCCTTTATAGACTAATATGAGCAAAAATATGGTGTCAGTCTGCTTTCTGTTGCTAGTAACAGAACACCACAGACTAGATAAGATATAAAGAAAAGAGGTTAATTTTGGGTTGCAGGTCTGTTTCACTTAGAAGACATTACAACATAAGTCACAGAAGTACAAAGGACCATAAGCAACTACTATCAATAACTATATACCTTATTTATACTTATGGTTTCTCCCATCAGAGCAACAATTTGATATGTACTCCTGTGTGTCTGATTTATTTCCCTTAAAAGTAGTATGTTCTCAAGGTGCATCCATTTACCTATAAATATCTCAAATTTATCCTTTTTTATGCAGAGTAATGCTCCATTGCATAGAAAAACCACATCTTCTTTAGCCATTCATTAGTTGTTGGGCATTTGGGTTGTTTCCAAGGGGGGAAAGAAGGAAAGGAAAAAGAAAAGAAGGGGAAAAATGGAAAAATGTAAATAAAGCTACTGTAAATAGGGAAGAGAAGGGGAATGGAAGGGAGGAGTGGGGAAGAAGCGGGGAAACCAAGATATATCATGTACAGGTACAAATTAACTATGATGAATGTGATCACTATGTATACAATGTACCAATACATGTTCTTGGTAAATAAAATCAAATTAAAAAAAGAAATATGTGAAGAATAAATAAATAAATAAATAATTATATACCAACATATTAGATAAACCAGAAGAGATAAACTCTGGGAAATGTGTATCTTACCAAGACTGAGCCATGAAAAATTTTGTTTAAAAATCTGAATAGGTCATTAATGATTAAGGAGATTATATCAGTAATAAAGAAAAGCCCAGGATTTGATGGCTTCATGATTGAATTGTATCAAATCTTTAACACAAATCTGTTGATAGCCTTCTTGCTGGTAAAATTTTCAGGTGATGCAGGGCATCGTATGGTGAAACCAAGGGAGCAAGACAAACAGCTAGCCAAAGTGACTTTGAAGACCCACTCGGGAGACAGCCCACTAATCCATTCTCGAAGGCAAAACCTTGATCACCTTTTACAGATCCCACCTGCTCCTATGTCTTAATATTTCATAATGGAGATATGAAACTTCAACCAAGTTTTGGAGGAAACAACCCAAATTCCAGTTGTAGCACACAGCGATGCAATGTAGTTGAAAAAAGATGGCTTTCTTAACTAATGATTGTGTTTGCCTGAGTATTCACTTCGGGAAAAAGCTGACCCTTATCTCACATCATGCATAAAATTAAATTGATATGGATCACAGACCTACACATAAAAGCTAAAATAATCAAGCTTCTACATAAGACAATAAGAGGATATCTTCATTACCTTAAAGTAAGAATAAATTTCTTAAACAAGAGAGAAGAAATATCCTAAAAAGAAAATATTGATAAATATGATGCAGTAATCAAAACAGCAAACCCCAAAGATGTCCACATCTTAATCCTCCAGATCCTGTGAATGTTAGGTTATATTGCAAAAGGGAATTAAGGTTGCAGACGGAATTAAGATTACAAGCATTGAAGACAGAGGAAGAAGCACAAGCCAAGGAGTCTGTCCACTTCCAGAAGCTGGAAAAGGCAAGAAACAGATTCTGTCCTAGAGCCAGTAGAAAGAACCCTGCCTTAGTGACAGTTTGGCTTTATCCCAGGGATACCTATGTCAGACTTCTGATGCACAGAACTGTAGGATAAGAAGATTGCATTGTTTGCAGATGGCAGGTTTGTGTTAAGGTGTTACGGTCGACATAGGAAAAAAGTACATATGATTTCATTAAAATTAATAACATCTGTTCACACCAAAATCATTAGAGCTTGAAAAAGCAAGAAATAGAGGAGAAGATATTTACTACACATATATTCCACAACAGACTTGTATCCCAAATATAAAGAGAATAGCTACAAATCTATAATTAAAATATAACATGATTTTTCAAATGAATGAAAGATTTGAATTGGTACTTTACAAAAAAGAAATCAGAATGGGCAATAAAAATTGAATGGATGCTCAGTATCATTACTAATCAGGAAGAGTCAGATTAAATCCATATGAAACAAACCAAAAGACTCAAAGAACATCTACAGTCAAGACTCACTGAGGAGGCAGAAGAGTTGTGAAGGTGGGTAAAGGAGAGGAACAAGGCCACTACTTTCATTGTGACACCATGGAAGTCAGAGAACATAAATCCAGATGAAGGTAAGTTGTCAAATTTTTACAGTGTGACAATGAAGGCATTTTTGCCAAGTGGAATGATTTTCTGTGGAGTGTGGTAAAATCACATGATGAGAGTATACTTGTCAAGAGAATTTTAGGAGAAAATAGATGTTATAAAGTAAATGTTAGTAAATATATAAATAATAAAATGAAAACGACTTTAAAGTGTTGGCAAGGATATGGAGCAAATGGAATCTTCAAACTTCAAATGTAAATTGGAGCAGCTGTTTGGTGAAACTAGACATGTCCTTATTGACCAATCCTGCTCCCACACCAGTCCTAATTAGGTAGTAATCCATATGATTGGTTCCAGGACCCTTCAAGGATACCTAAATCCTCAAATGTTCAAGTCCTTTATATGAAGTGACAGAGTATTTTCATATAAGCTAGGCAAATCTTCCACATACATTAAATCATCTCTAGAGTACTTATAATATCAAAAAGAATATAAATGCTATGTGAATAGTTTTTATATAGTTTAGGGAATAATGGCCAAAGAATATATAAACATGTTCAATACAGACATAATTTTTTCTGAGTACTTCCCACCTGAGATGGGTTAAATCCACAGGTGTAGAACCTGAGGATATGGAAGACCAACTCTATACACGAGATAAATTAGTACATATGTTACCACATAATATTATCAGAATATCCATTGCAGCTTTATTCAAAATAACCCAAAACCTAGAAGGATTCCAAATGCCTCAAAGAAGTTAGAGAGATGAATTTTGGTATAGTGATATAGTAGAATACTACCTTGGAATTTTTAACAATGCAGTCATACATAAGTGGCCATTTATAGAGAGTTAAATAAGCAATGTGCATTCAATATGATGCTCTATGTATGAAGTTCAAGAACAAATATGGCCAGAGAGTTATGGGACTCAATGTAGTGGATATTTCTGAGAAGAGAGAGCTGCTGTTTGAGAAAACACATGGTGGAAATGTATGGAGTGCTTAAAATATTCTGTGTCTTGATTTGGATCATTTAAAAATTCAGCAAAGCCAGGCATGGTGGTGCACACCTGTAGTCCAGTGCTCAGGAGGCAGAAGCAGGAGGATCACTCTGAGTTTGAGGCCAGCCTGAGCTACATAGTGAGCTCAAGCCCAGCCTGGACTACATAGTGAGACCCTGTCTCAAAAAGAAAAAAAAAAAAGACATCCTAACCCTAAAGATATTAATTTACATAATTTACTTCATGTATGTTACATGAAGATATTAAGAATGAGTTAAATGAAATATGCTCAGATTGCTGGAAGGTAGGCAACAAGAATTTTTAACTGTGTAAAAATATAGGCACATAATCGCTAGGGCACTTCACATAATGATAATGCCCAATTGCCCTAAAGTTCTTAAACCAATGGAATAAGAGAAGTTAGCCCAAAATTGATCAGAAAATAGACAAAAATCTTTAAAACTTAAACCATCTGTTCTTGACATAGCCAGATTTTAAAGGAAATTTCTATGTATAACAGAAAGCATAAGAAACATTTGTGCACTATTACTGACTAAGACTTGGACTTCCATATGTTGCTTAGCACCTCAGGAGCAACCATTTCCTCTAGACCAGCCGTGACTCACAGGTAGTGAAGATACACCAGGCATCCTGCTGCCTCCTCCTTCTACTCTGGACTCCAGTCTGTTTTCTATTTAGCTATGTAGGTAATAGGATTTTTCTGGAATGGAATGTAGTTCAAAACCAGAATTTAACTGAAAATAAAAATTCTCCAGAACAGGGAATATAAAACAAAAAGAGAAATGATCCAAATGCAGGTGAGTATATAAAACAGATGGAGCAGTGTGCAGGCCTAGCTCAATGGCGGGGCACTCGCCCCACACATGCAAGACTCTGTTCAACAGCACGCACAGCAAAGAAAGAAGGAAGGAAGGAAAGAAGGAAGGAGAAAATGAAACAAAATTAAAAGAAAACTCCATGCCTAAAGTGAGTAATTTTTTAGCGCTGTTTCCTCTCCTTTTACCCAAGTACAAATATGTAACCTTGTCCCACGCTGTATGTCACCCATTTTTCTCCATGGAGGTGGTTCGTGGGAATAGTGTTGCACTCCATGGAAAGGGTAGACCAAATGGCCAACATGTGCTATTTCAAAAAGGGCGACAGGGAAACAGTCAAAGGTTCAACTTTCGACTACTGCTTTAATGCATTTCTTACTTTGAATAATATCCAAAAGTATTCGCCAAAGTTACACAAAACTGTCTATGAACTAAATCCAATTACATATCACTAAGCCTGAAACTTACGTACACGTACCCTTTTACTTCCTCATCTTTAACTTCATAATACTTTTAGTAAACCAATCTCATTGCCTGATAAACAGTCGGGGCTCAATAAAAATTTGCTGAATAAACAAACAACTACACGTGTTTTCTCAGGGCGCCCTGCAACATCTCATATCACGGCTACCCTTCATCTATTGATTTAGAAACTGTTGCTTCTTCTTCAAAGGTGCATACACTGACACTTCACCAATTACATCCTGACACCACCTCCTGGGTTAAAATTCTCTCTCTCCTTTGTGCTCCCATGGAGATTTTTGTACTGCTACGTAAAACTCACTATATTCTTCTTCGTGATTCATCTTATATTATCTCTTTGGATGAAGAAAACCAGCCTCCCACCATAATCTACAGAAACCGATTTTGTGTATTCAGAAGCAATCTCAACCAACAGAAACTGTCCCTTATGCTTCACTCCCTACTTATCAGAATTCTCTTTTTTTATGGGAGTAAGGGGGTGGTTATATTTTATTTTTTGAAATAAATCTGAACACATTTTCATGTATAAGTTTTGAATATTTTTCAAAATGTGTATTTGAATCTCTCTCTATGTATGTTTGACCTTTATTATATTTTCCCTACCTTTTTCCAAAATGAATGCTTGATTCTCTATTCAAATGTATATCATGAATTTATTTATTTGTGAGTATAAGGGCTTCCTCCTCTTTATATTCAAAAACAATGCCCAGAAAGATTAAGAGAATATTGGTTTTATACTTATGTATGAAAAGAAAGTCTGTATGAAGAAATGTTACAGTCTTTGCCTTCTGGCTGTTGGTCAAGCTCCCTTATTTTGCCATATGTTCAAAAACTTTGAGTCTGTGGACTTGTTCTCATAGCACTTTTGTGCAGCTAATAGGATCTGGAACAACGTTAACCCTGAAGGTAGTGGAGTGGGCCATCACCTGAGAACTAAGGGTATGTGTGACCTCTGGTTGCCCTGTTTTCACGGTATCTTCTTCATCTTCCTTCACTGCTAAGGGGTTTCAGAAATAGCTGTTTGCAATTCAGAATGGTTTCATCCTTTTAGGTGGGGATTACAGATTGAGCCCATCTGTTTGTTGCAGCTGGTACTGCTCTCCATTAGGGAAGGGAGGGGAGGGGAGGGGGGCCAAGGGGAGACGCCGGGGTGGGGGGGGAGGAGTTCAAATGAGGATGGAGCTTTGAAAGAGTCCCACATATTTATAGTATTACTGATATAGAAACTCCAATAATAAAAGAGCTTTCAAAAAAACAATAGCCAGGAAATCAATCATGTGAACTTGGAGAGTCTACAGAGGCATGAAATTCAGGGTCGTCCTCCTCTATGTCCCAACAGTTATGTCTGTAAAAGACAGCGTCACACTGAGCTTCCAACTCTGTGGGAGCAGAGACCGCATGGCCAATACTTAACCTCAACAGGAGCACAGAGACTCAAAGGTGGGCGAAGTAATGAAGAGAGAAGAGAGAAGGAAGGAGAGAGTGGGAGAGATAAAATGAAGAGTTACTTGGCTCTCATTCTACATTGGAAATAAACTTTTCCTTTTGAGTAAAAACCACAATCTAGCCTATAAGAGATTAGTCTTAGCTAATCATGGTAAGAGTGTATAGATATCATTTCTCATGTCCTATTTTATATTTGTATTGATTTTAACCAATCTCTGTACAGTTCATTTCTCTTTGTATTTCATATTTTTCATCAGATCGTCTTTACATCTTTGAACATTTCAACGTATTTATTAGTATTTTCCAGGACCTCTCAGACACTGAAAAGACTTCCCTTCTCACTCTAAGGTGGGAAAGAGAAAGGTAAGCAATGTTCACAAATTCTGTCAAGATGTGCAGACTTCTACAGAAGCTCTTTCTCTGGAGAGAAAAATCATTGTTATGTCTTCCAAATGCACGTTACCATATGGCTTGGGAATATAGGTATTTAGACTATGCAACCTAAAAGACTGAAGATTAAAAAATTATTTGAGACACAAAAATTACATTGGTCATCCGAAATGTAATTATAATTGCCAAATTATTATAATCTATTGTCTTGAAGACAAAAAAAAGTTTCCTTCTTTTTTCTAATTTTAAATTGTGCGAGTACCAAGGAGGAAAGCCTTTAAATGTACAGACCTCATACAATATATAATTCAACTTTAAAATCATTTAAACAAAAAAAGGTGTGAAACTCAGTGAGGCAATTTAACTGAAACCATTGAAAGCCTTAATGTCAGTTTTTAACAGCTTGCCATGTCAGCTCATAAATTTGTTTTCAATGTAATCCTGAATCAGCACAGTAAGGTTCTGAATAACAACATGGGCCAAAACTTATCCTAAAGTCCATAAAGCATTTTGACACAAAAGTTCACAACAACAGCCTTCAGTAGAAAAGGGAACAGTGAAAGTTCTAAGAAACTGGGCAGGATACTTCCCAACGTTCGGTGGTTTAGATGAGTTGCCAAATTCTAGTTGCAACAGTGTATGTAGTTCACATGAAAAAAATAATTTTATTCACTATGCAGACAAAAAGTCCCTTTGAACATGCTCTATTTGGGGGTAATTTTGTGACTCAAAAAGTTCATCATATTTCCCCAAGGATGCTTTAGTCATTTCTCTCTTTCACCCTCTAAAGACCTCAGAAAATCTAGTTATGTGTCATAGGTGCATGTATGTTGCAGAAATAATCAGAACATACATTTCTCAGTAAATAATTAGGACTGGAAGAGTAGATCTTTGTGGGCTAAATGATAGTTTTTCCATATATTTGAGGAAATGTCTTAAAATACTCTTTCACAATAATTCCTTGTTATTCATTAAGGGATCAATGTCCCAAACCAAAGTAATAGGATTCTGACACATTTTCTCCATCGTACAGTTCAGCCAAAGGGCACCTTCTAAAGAGAAATAGCTAAAAGCCATAAAAGTTTAATGGAAAAATGCATACATTTTAAATAAAAGCCCGAATCTTCATAGGTAAGCAATCCAGGAAATGTCTGGATTTAGACACAGTTACTATAATCCAATAGAGTATTTAAGGAAAAGTATAAAAAAATTCTGTGTGCTTTGAAACCAGAAGTAACTTGCAATATGCTATAGGTCATTTCTGGGTGGGACAATGACCTTCTGTTTTCTGATACTTTCATTGCTCATTTTCCATATTTCACAAAAATGAAAAATTCTCCCCATATTCAAATCTTCTAATTATTTCATTAAATGTATTTTTAGTCTGGAAGTATAAACTCAAATAAAGCGACATTCTTCTGTCTTGATTTTTTTCCTTGTATTCACTGCCTGTGTATAGTCTTTACAGTCTGAAATTCACCAACTAGAAAGGATAGAAATAAAATAGTAGAGAATTTTTTTTCATCTTTCTCTCAGCTATTATGCTAACTAGCAGAAGTGAAGGGATGCCTCTATCTTGTTTTTGTGTTTCTTTTTCAACCAAAGATCTGCAAGCTTTTTTTGGCTATTAGAATTTTCCTGTTATAGCTTCTACTGGTCTCATATGATTCTTAAAGTTCATCTCTGTTATTACACTTTCCAAATAGGATGGTCCCCTCTGTATATAATCTGTTAAATTTTTGTATTAAAACATACATACCATATCCAAGAGTACATTGGATCTGCTTCCTTTCTTGTTGACAATTCATAGTTACTGTTTAGAAATATTTTCCAAATCCCTTTTGGGCCATTCCTGCTTGTACCAAGATCCCTGATATGGAATCACACTTTTGTTTTGTTTTGTTTTGTTGAGTTTTTTTCATCAATTGTCTTTAAAGTTTGCTTCATGAAAGACCAAAATGATATTTGTGGGTGTCTGGAGTCTGCAATCCCTTCGTTGTTTTGATTTTCAAGGATAGGCTATTTGTGCACTGCTTTTCTGCCCGGGACACCCTTCCTTCTCCTTTTCTAGCCAGCTCTGTCATCCTCCTAGGAAACCTACTGTGGAATCTTTTCCCCCCTCAAGCCTCCAGGTCCTTCATCCTTCTTTCCATACTTTACATGTCCCTCTACTATAGCACCTAACATATTAAACTAAAATTAATTATGTAGACTGAGTTCTTAAAGAAAACTCTTTTAACTTTGAAATCCCCAATTCATTATACATGCTATTCACTCATTTATTGATTGATTGACTTAATCACTCATTTAAAAATATTTTTCAGGAGTCTAGGATACGCCAGCACTCTTTAGGGATTCAATGATCAGCAGCGAGTGACACAAGAAAGCTCTCTGCTGTCTTTGAAGCTTTTACTTTAGAAGGATGAGGCTTGGCTATGAGCAAATAAATAAACAAACTAGGTAATTTTGTGGTTAATTGTTGTCAGCAAAATGTAGAAAACAGGCCATGTAACAGTGTGATGAAAAAATGTACTAGATGTGGGAGAAGGGGTGAGAACTTTCTTGGGTAGTATTATCTGAGCTGCAATCTAAATGAAGTGGAAAACTACTTTAAGATCTGTACATACAGTCGACAAGCCCCTAGCAGTTGGAATAAGCTTGACAAATCAAGGAATAAAAAGAGGCTTATGTGGGCAGGTCTTACCAAGCAAAGGAAACAGCGGGTTAGTCAGACGGTTGATTAGGTAAGGCTGTGAATGCCAGAGTGCGAAGTTTGGATTTCTTTTTAGTTTAATTACAAGCCACTGGAAAACTTTGAAAATAGTGATGCAACTAAGTTTGCAGTTAAAAACAAAAGTATTTTGTATTTTGAATGAGTAAATAAATTATAATTTCTTCATTTCTGTAGCATCAAAAAGTTTTTTGTTGATTTTTAAATCCTGCTTCAGCATTGTTGAAGTTGCAGAAGAGAGCTGATTCACTCCTCCGGAGCTCCTGGTGTCCCTCCTACCAAGGTATGCACTCCGTTATTTCCATCTCTGTGTATAAACTACTCTTACACTGCTCCTTCTGTCCATAATAGTCTTCCTTTCTTTTCTAGCCAAATTTGGTCATTTGCTAAAAGGAACTTCTAATGAATCCTCCTCTGGAAGTAGAATGTATCAACTAGTTGGTGGATGACAACTATCAGTCCACATCTATCACCTAAGTAGAGCTAATATTCTAAACAATTTACGCAAGAAGGCTCTGGGGTCTCTCTGCTCCTTCTCTCCCTCTGATGCTCCCTCTCCCGACTGTTCTCCAGAGCGGACTGGCAACCTTAAACTTTCCTCTAGGTGGGCCTCTACCAAGGTGTGGATTGGGGCAAGGGTGGGCAGGTGGATTAGGCAGGAATATCTTTGTTGTCCTATATCTAAGTTGTGCCTTCCAATATAGAGTTTATGAGTTTAAAAAGTGATATATTGGCCCCATCTACCTGCATCTCATTTCTACCTCACAACTGGTTCTGCACCCAGACCAAAGAAAATGGGTTTCTGAAAACTCGACAAGATACAGCATGACATGTTTGAAAGATAATGAAATGGAAGTTTCAGGACATGACAGGGTTGAGATCTGTTTGCAACTCTGATGCTAAGTAGCTGTGAAACTTCAGGTCTGTCATCCAAGACCAATAACTAACCCTCTATCTCATACACTTGTTCAACTATCTATACAGTAATACCTTGGTCCAAGAATGCTTCTGTTTGCAAATGATTTGGTTTGCAAATGAAAGTGTTCGGCAAAATTTTGCTTCTGATCAAAAACACCGCATTGGGGGACAAACACAGCCATGGCCGTCTTCCCCACATGAACACAAACACAGCCATTTTCCCCAAAACCATAAAACAAATTAAGTTCATAAACTGAGGTGCCACTGTACATATGTAATTTCTCCTTTAGTCTTTTATACAATTCTGAGACAGATACAGTTATTATCACATTTCAAACATGAAAAGTTTGGGCATTAATAGATTCTTCTCCATTAAAGTTTGTACTTGGAAGAGAAAGAAAAGTGAAGAGAGAATAATTAGGGATACAGAGATTTCCAATATCTAATATTTGATTTTTCTCAGCAGCTTACTTGAATGTAAGCTGTAAGTCTGAGCATTGGGAAAGTAGGTCCAAGCGTTAGGATTTAAATTCAAGCACCTTGACTCAAGAGCATAACTCAGCCTCTCAAAGTTCCTATAAAATGGGCAGTTGGACCAATCTCTAAGATGTCTTTCAATCTTGAATTTTTCTGAAACTTTCCTGCATTACCTCATCTGCCTTGTGAAAGATGATATCTCCATCTTCAGTGCCTTGACATGGACAAAATTATCCCCATTCCCTTGTCATTTCCTTGTGGCAGACAGGGGACCCTTTCACACGTGTGTTTATTTTCGTGAGTCATTTATGGATGGCACACTATCTAGCTGGACAACTGTAGCTGGATGTTTGCCCTTCCTTCTTGTCTGAATGTAAAGTTAAACTGACCTGGCAAACAAGTCTGATTTGCAATATTTTCCCCATGTTTTATCACTTCAAATTATCTTTTGACAAAAGCTGGTGACTCAGAAAATCAAATCCTATATATTGGAAATCTCTGTATCTCCAGTTATTCTCTCTTCTTACCTTCTTTCTCCTCCATGTGCAAACTTCAAATGGGAGAATCTATTCATAACCTACACTTTGTTTCCATCCCAGACCTTAAAATCACCAGACACACAGTGCACTTTACTTGCTGTTATGTTGTCTGTTTCCATGTGGGATGCACACTGTGTCCAGCTATAACTCTTTTGAACCATCATCACATACTTCTTACTGACTTTGCTCAAAATTATTCAACCTGTCCCCCAGTCACCTTCTTGTTCTCTGGTGACGTGTCTGACCATATCTCGTAATGAACACGTTGGATCTTGCTATAGGCCATACACAGCCCTCACCTCAGCTGCCTGGAAACTAGCAAGATCCCTCCATTGTCCAATATCCATTGGACCTTTTTATTTGTGAGTTACAGACCTCATCTTGTTTTGTTGTTATTGCCATTGTTGTTGTTTGGAGGTACAAAGTCATACAACATGAAGTGAACTAGAGGATTTATGGCCAGCTCCGCTGAGTTGATTGTTTTTTCTTTTAATTGTTTTGCCATATTTTTTCTCTTTTGACATTAGTTTTTAAATGCACTAACAAGTCACAAATGTCTTCGTATAGACTTCCTGTTAACTAAACCATTATACTGCACTGTCTTTAGTGTAGTGGTTAATACAAATAGCTAAGATTTGCTCAACAAAGACATGTACTAGAACATTTCAAACAGCGCTATTTGTAAGTGCCCCAAACTGGAAACTCCCCAAATGCCTATCAACAGTAGCATGGATAAATAGATTGTGACATATTTACACAATGTTCTACAGTAAGAATGAACAAACATAAGTATGTGTAACGGTATAGATGAATTTAAGTGAAAGAAGCCTCACACACACACACACACACACACACACACACACAGACAAAATAAAACAGAATGCTCCTATCACAATACAGAATAAAACAAGTGGAAATAAATTGATGCTGTCGGAATTCCGTGTTAGCGGTGACTTTGGGGAGCCGGGGAGAAGGCCTGGAAGAGCCAAAAGGGGTCTGCACACTGGTTGTGTTCCACTCTTGAGTTCAGTGCTGATTACATGAGTTCAATTTAGAAAACTCAGTGAAGTCTGCACTTAAAAGATATGCACTCTCTATATGTGCTTTCGGCTTTAATTTTTAAAAATCTTAATAAATCACATTTCAAAAACAAAAAAATTAAACATACTAAAAACTTATGCTTATTACTTACTTTTGTGCCATGATATTTATCGACATGATTTTTACTTATGAAATAACTCAGTCTGCAGCAACACAATCAAATGCAGGATTCCAGCTCAGACGATTGCTCCTGCAGTCAGAAGTCTGGTTTAAATCTTGGTTCTGTTCATTTCCAAGTGTTTACTTTTATTTTCATTATTTTTTAAATCTTTCGTATTCATCTCTTCAATCCTCAACTTACTCATTTACAAAATAAAGATAATAATAGTAGCTACTTCATAGGTTTAGGTAAGCTTGCAGGAGCAAATCCTTGTAAAGTACTTAACATAATACCTAACAAATTATAAGTGCTTCTTACATCATTACTAAATTATAGTTTCTGGATAAGCTTGCTTAGAAATATAAACCTTTTGTAAACTGACGTATTTCCAGGTAGATATCTTTTCACCTTTACATTTAAGAAGCTAATGAGAGCAGCATATCATGCTTTGCTTAGGAATGAATAATGAATTTGCCTGGAGAAGAATGGGATCCTAACATGTGGTGGTATAGATGAGATAATGGTAGGAATGGGCACAGATAAGTTTGAAACAGTCACAAGATGTATCTAGGTCATCATCATTAGATTTTATAAAAGAAAAGATAAAGTGCAAGGATGAGTGTGCTTCTGTCTGAATCCAGACATTTACTATTGTTTGGTATCATGTATGCATGGCAGGCAAGATGTGTAGTAGTAAGGTTCCTGGCTGAGAGACAGAGCACCTAGATTCAAGTCACAGCTACCCTCTTAATCTGTTTGCTGTTGCTCTAACAAAATACCTGAGACTGGATAATTTGTACAAACCTGAAGTTTCTTTGGCTTACAGTCTAGAGGGTGGGAAGTCCAGATATATGGCGTTGGCATGTGTTCAGTACTGAGTAAGGGGCTTCTCACTGCGTCCTCACACGGTGGAAGACATCATGTGATGAGGCAGAGGCAGGGTGCTCATTTGAGTCTCCACCTCTTTGTATGAAGCCCCTAATATCATCATGGGGACACCACTCTCATGACCTCATCCGCTCCTAATCACCTCTTGAGGACTCCACCTCCAAATACTATTAGTGCATTAATTTGAGGATAAAGTTTCTAAAACATGAACTTTTAGGGGACATAGTCAAGCCATAACAGCTTCTTAATTACCCAGGCAAATAATTTTTTCCTCAGCTAGCTCACCTGCCTGATAAGGATAATAATAGTACCCACCCCAGGGCTTGATGTTTAAAGCAGTTAACATTTGTAAAGGACTTGGAATTATAGAAAGCACTAAGAGCTATTTGGAAAATATAATAAATACTCAAGGTTTTTCTGGGAAAAATTATAAAGTCAATTTTTGTTCTAATCTTCTTCATTTTGCTTCCAATCACTTCTGCCTCGCTCCCTGCTGCCCCTAATGCACATAGCCTTGAATATGGTAATTCAAAACCCTCCCCGAGTAATACTACCCCAAGAATGGACTTCTGTCCATCCCAGGCTCTCTCCTTGGACTGTTTACAGAATTTATTTATGCTGTGCTTCATTCCACTTAATGGGGGAAAAAAAATAATTCTCTCTAACAGGTAATAATGAGTGAATTTTTCTCAGACAACATTTCTGACTTTACCAGAGCTTTCTGAAATCTGCTTTATCACCCACCTACTGAGGTGACACCCCCTCTTGCCAACTAAGGGACATTTTCAATCACAACAATGTTTCCATTCTCAGTCAAAACAAATATATTCCTGCCTACTATTCCATGATTATTTAGGAGCTGTAAATTGCAAAACAAAAAAATAATTCTACTCTTTCATGTCCAAATAAAGGACAAAATAGCTGGAGAATTAAGAAGAATATGTTACGACTCTTCTGTTGGACTTTAATTTCCCCTGGGAATAGCCAGGAAGCTACCACGTACAACCCGTTCTTCTCTATGTCAAAAAAACTTCCAATTTCCCAATACTCTGTAAGCCTAGGATGTATTCCCTTCCCCACACCCTATGCTGAATGTCTTTGATTAATTCCACATGGTATACATGTATGTGCTGTGGGTACGTGTGCACATTCACATGAATACGTACCCACAGAACTGCAGTCATGCCTTTTTTCATATCTATGGTGTTGCCCTAACTTAAAAAAAAAAAAAAAACACTAATTTTGATGATCCAAAATGCAAAACCTGGACTTCAGTGGTAGCCCTGGGATCCCAAAGGAGTTCAATTAAAAACAGAGACAAATCTGAGTTGAAGAAGTTCAGGTTGTATTAACCACACAATATACAAAAGTAAACATAGTGATAGCCCAAGCTTGGTTCAGAAGACCAGTTGCAAATATAGTTTGCAGTTATAGCCTTTAGAATTGCTTACTTAATCTGCACTTCTACTTTACTTGAAAATGGCAGGGGATGTGTGGTAAGTAGACAGAAGTTAGTGTCTGACTTTAAGAAATTACCGAATGCTCCAAACCTTTGACTTTCTCATTCTCCAAACACATCTAGCCTGCCAGCCATTGACTACAACATGGATCCATTTGGGTTAAAAACCCCAGTCTGGATCAAAATGTTCCACACGTTTCCCGGCAGTTACAGAAACTCCCCCAAAATCCAGGATTAGTATGTCCAAATATTCACTCCAATTGTGGAGCAGGGAAAAAAGGTAAATTCTCACCATAACATAACCCAAAGAAATGGCTGGAAACATTCTAGAGATGGTTTACAAGGTGCATCTGATGATGTAAATCTGCACTAACTGATGGTTCAGAATGTCCCAGAAATAAACGATTACTCATGCGAGAAGATACTTCAAAGGGAACTGAAGCAGGTCAAGACTGAAGAGAAGTTGGAGGCACCCAATGCAGAGCTTTCCTCTCATTTGATCTCTGAACAGAAAGGACTACCTGAAACGCTCTCCATAGTCAGGATTTCTTATGAATAGTTTAATGTGGGTATTCTCTGGCTGTTCTACAAATCTGAATCCTTAAAGTCCCAGTATGGCTAACTGCTGCAGCGAGCTCACTGGACAAGAGCCAAATGCCACAAAGTAGCAAAGTCCAGCGTCTCCACACTGACCAGAGAGCCTGTCAGGATCTCCCGTCCAACTTGGTCCTGGCAGAGATCTGTGGCTAGCCTCAGCCCCACCTTCTACATCTATATGCAGACTGTTTCCATCTATTTGCCCTCAGTCCTACCCCACCAGTCTCACTATTCCGTGGACCTCAGCAATGGGAAGAAAAGAAGTGCAGGTTAGCACTCTGGGTGCTGAACCTTTTTTTTATGTTTTTATTTTTATTTTTTTAATGGTACTTTTTATATACACATAGTGATAACATTCATCATAGGGAATTTGTACCTGTATGTGATATATCTTGCCGCTTCTTTTTTCTCATTCCCCTCCCCTCCCTTCAACCCCTCCTCCCTCCTTATTTACAAAAGCTTTGTTTCCATTTTTTCCTTCTATTGCTTATTTCTCTTGTCCCTCTGTTCCTTCCCTTCCGCCTCCATTGTTCCCCTCCCCATTTGAAAAATTTCTTCCCTCTCCCAATATAATACACTTAAGTCCTTATTTACACTCTCAGTTTCTCACACCAGAGTCTTGAGACCATACTCTTTAAGTGACATAAATCAGACACACATGTTTCAATACCGCATTGTTTCTCTAATTTGAGAAACTGAGAGTGTAAATAAAGGCTAAAATATATTATATTGGGAAAGAGAAGAAAACGTCCAAATGGGAAAGGGAACAAGGGAGAGAGAGGGGGAAAGGAAGAGAGGGACAAGAGAAATAAGAAATGGAAGGAAAAAATGGAAACAAAGCTTTTGTAAATAAGGAAGGAGGAAGGGTGAAGGGAGGGGAGGGGAATGGGAAAAAAGAAGCAACAAGATATTTCATGTACAGGTACAATGCCCTATGATGAATGTTATCACTAGGTACATTTAAAATGTATCATTAAAATAAAATAAATTTTTTAAAAATTAAAAAAATTCTAAAAAAAAGATGCATCCATTTACCTAGAAATATCTCAAGTTTATTGTTCTTTATTGCAGAGTAGTATGCCACTATATTAAAAAAAAAACCCACATCTTCTTTATCCATTCACCAGCTGATGGCCATTTGGACTATTTCCAAGATTTAGTTATTACAAACTGTGCTGCTATAAACATGAGTGTGCATATATCACTGTGATATGATGCTTTTCTTTTCAGAAGATACCTAGAAGGGCAATAGCCGGGTCAAATGGAACCTCTAGTCCTAGTTTTTTCAGGACTCTCCACACTAATTTCCACAGTGATTGCACCAGTCTGCATTCCCACCAACAGTGGAGAAGGGTTTCTTTTTTACCACAGTCCCTCCAGCATTTATTATTGGCTGATTTATTGTTAATAGCCCTTCATTCTGGAGTGAGATGGAATCTCAGGGTTGTTTTAATTTGCATCTCTTGAATGACCAGTGATGCTGACCATTTTTTCATATGTTTATTTGCTGATTCTATTTCTTCATCTGGGAAATGTCTATTCATTTCAGTTGCCCATTTTTGGGTTGGGTCTTTAAATTTTGGGGGGTCTGATATTTTGGAGTTCTTTATATATTCGAGATATTGGTCCTTTGTCGGAGGAACAGCTGGCAAAAATTTTTTCCTACTCCATGGGTTGTCTCTTCACTCTGTTGGTGGTTTTTTGGCTGTGCAAAGCTTTTTAATATGATGAGATCCCAGTTGTTGAGTCTTTGTGATATTTCCTGGGCAATAGGGGTTTTGGTCATAGAGTCTTTCCCTACACCTATGTCTTCAAGAGTTCTACCTATTCTGTCTTCCAGCAGATTTAGTGTTTCTGCTTTACTATTTAGATCTTCATGGGCTGGGGAGTCAGCTTAGTGGTTAGAGTGTTTGCCTAGCAAATGCAAGGCCCTAAGTTCAATCGCCAGCACCAAAAACAAAAATTTAGATCCTTGATCCATATTGATTTTAGTTTAGTGCATGGGGAAAGATAACAGGTCTAGTTTTAATCTTTGGTATGTGGAAAGCTAGTTTTTCCTGGGTGCTGAACCACTGAATAAAAATAAAATTGAGTTTTTAAATACCATGAATAAAACCAGCATTGTCTTTGACATAGATAAGAGACCCCTGCCAGAAACTTTGTGCTTTAGAAGGTTCACTCTAGCCCTCTTCTTACCAGGCCCTCCCCACAAAGCAGGAGCAAAGTTGCTCACGAGGAGCCTATATCTCCCCTTGTCGACCTAGATCCGGATATCTGGAACCCTGCAAATCCCCACCCAGATATCTGTGAGCCCACTTCCAAGGGCAGAGTGGAACTCCTCACCAGGTGTCTGTCATCATTTGCTCATCCTAAGCCAGAGAAGTGGCTAAGGAGTTGCTGTAGTTAAAGACGATGGGAATAGTTCTGAAGTGCAACTTGGGGTACTCACACATATGTGGTTAAGACAACTCTCAGCACATGAGAGTGCTCCTGGTGGGATAAAAGGTGACATAAGCAGGAGTTGGGGCCAGTTTTCCCCAGCTGCCACATTTTCCTTCAGAACTCTGAGAAGTCAGAGTTATCAATTTGCACCTAGTTTCCCACCTCAGTACTAAGGGATGTTTGTCGAGGTAGAAGCATAAAACAAATTTCATTTAGTGTGTGTTAGCTTGTCATTGCTGTAACAAAATAGCTGAGGAAAAACAATTTAAAAGGGGAAAGATTTCTTTTGGCTCTCAGTCTCAAAGGTTTCAGTCTGTAGTCACTTGACTGTATTGTTTCTAGGCTGCGATGAGTCAGAGCACAATGGCAGAGAAGGCACAGCAGAGGAAAGCTGCTTGACTCATGGCAACCAAGAAGCAGGGTGGAAGAACATGAGCAATCCTGTGCTAGCCAGCTCCCTCCTTCTGCTTTTGTTCCATCCAGGCACCCATCCTAACACAAGAGTGTTGCCCACGTTCGAGGCAGGTCTGCCCCATCAGTTTGCTGTCCTGAATGCTAGTAATCTCTGGAGACATCCTCAGATTCACCCAGAAGTGTGCTTTACTAACTTCCTAGGTATTATCAATCCAGTCAAGTTGACAGTCAAAGTTAACCATCACAAGCATATTATAATTATGATTTTCAAATATTTAAATATATGATTTGTGGCCCTCAATTTTGGCTCTTGTTCTAAGGATAACACCAATGACAGATGTGCTAAAACTGTGTTTGCTTAAACTTCATTGAATTCAGACCCTACCTTCTGTAAAGGATCCACTCCTAAGAATTCTCAAATCCCAGTTGAACAGTATGATTTCCCTATGACCAGCAGTATTGATCTTTAAAAGAACATGATGGCAAAGAACATGGTGGCAAAGAGGCACTATTCCCAAAATGTTGAAATATGATGTGCCTCAAGAAGTCTCTAGGACTTAGTCCAGAGTTGCCAAAGTCTAAAAGTTCCAGCACTGCTCAAAAGTACAAGTCCAAAGTCTCCTCTGAGACTCAGAGAAAACTCTTAACCTGTGAGTCTGTTAAAATAAACAAAAAAAAGTTAAACACTTAAACATTCAATGGTGCAGGATTAACATTCACAGTCTAAACAGGAGGAAGAGGGGGTAGGAAGAACAGGACCAAAGCAAGACCAAAACCCAACAGGGCAAACATTAGTTCTGTGTAGTTCTATGTCCAGCACCAGAGCCAAAGATGTGGGCTCCAAAAGACTTTGACAGCTCTGACCCTACAGCATTGCTGGTGGTTGTAAACCATGTGGCTTCTATCTGGTTTTGTTCATTGCTTTCAACTGGCTTTGTTCATTACTTGTGGCTTTCCTCAGATGTTCCAACTTCTTGGCTTCTCTAACTTCCTGGGGACTCCATTGCACTTTTAACTTCATTCTCATAGCTTCTCACCCTGCCTTCTCAGAGACACACTGCCTGTCCTCCCAGGCATTCATCTGAAATCTGGATGGAAGCCTTCTTGACAGTACAATTGTTGCATTCTACATGCCTGAAAACCAGCACCATGTGAATGACACTAAGTTCTGCTGCTACCTCAAGCAGTAGCCAGGCCTTTTTGGGTCATGGCTGTAGAGACCTCCAAGTGCCTGGCTAGCTGAGCACTGTGAACTGAATGCCAGCAAAACAAGTTTTTAGCTGGCCCTTCTTGAGCAGGGTGTCCTTAAACTCTCCTCTCAAAGCAAAGCTTTGTATCACTGAACCTGCAAAGGGTGCAGTCTTCATGATTCCTGGAATGGAATGCCTTCAAGCCATTTTTCTGATTGTCCTGATGAAAGTACTCAGCTTCTTAATGCTAACCTCTTCAGCAAACAAGCTGTCCTCTGCTCCAACTTTACAGGCCTCAACTTTATAAGAGATTCTTTTCTGGTGAAACTCAAAACTTTTACAATCACTCAGCAGTCCTTTACTCTTGATTCTCAATGTACAGCCAGCTAAAAGCCCCTAATGGTACCCATGCCACAGCCTGAATGTTGGACTACCTTGAAATTTCCTTTGCTAGATTAATTAGTCCACTGCCTTTAATCTCAATCTCCTATGAAGTCTCAGGACATGAGGAAAACATAGACAAATTTTCTGCCAGAGAATAGAACACATGGAGGCCAACTGCCAGTGAAGACCTAGTCACAAATGAACTCCCAAGCCTGATCTTTATGGTCTATTCTTTTCTCAGCATTCTAGACTTCTAAGATCCTACCAGAATCTCTCATCAAGATCAGTTTACAAAATTCTAGGACTGCTTCTCCAGCTGACATCTCCAAACCTTTCCAAACTCCTCCTTCAACCAGTAGCAAAGGTTTCTGAACATCACAGGTAACATCACAGTAACCACCCCATTCTTGGTACCAAAATCTGTCTTAGTCATTTTCTGGTCAGTAAAACACAATACCCAATGCATGCAATTTAAAGGAAAGGCTTGGCTCATGCTCTGATTCATGACCAGCCAGCTTCCAAGAAGAAACAGCATGGCAGAGGGGCATGGAAGAGAGAAAGCTGCTTGCATTATGGCATCTGGAAAGCAGCAAGTAAAGGGAAGAACTAGGAAGGGAGATACACCCTTCCAGGTCATGCCTCCTATGACCCAACTCTCCCAACCAGGCCCCACCTCCCAATACCAAGCCTGCTGTAGTATTTCCAGTAATCCAATCACCTTCCACAAGCCCTGCCTTTGAGTGAATAAGTCTCTGGGAGTACGTCCAGATATAAACCATAACAGACAGGAATATGCTAAGGGGATGAAATGGGTGAATTAGAAAGACACAGGGAAATATAAGAGGAACAGCTTGAGAGACAGAATGGGGGATTGGGTAGAGTTGGGAGTAAAAGAGATTTGGAGTCGCTACCATGTATTGTAAGACGAGAAATACAGGTTGTTGGGATTAAGGATGGCCATAAATTTCTCTATTACCCTTATCATGAGAAAGTGTCTTAGTCTGCTGCTAAAGCAAAACATCTTAGACTAAGTAATTTATAAACACTAGAAATTTATTTCTTACAATGCTGAAAACTGGGAAGTTCAAGGATAAGATGCTAGTGGATTTAGTGTTTGGTGAAGAACTATTTCTCATGGACTGCACCTTCTTGCTCTGCCCTCACTTGGCGAAAGAGGAAAAGGGCTCTTCTTTCCACCACTTTTATATGGGCACTAATCTCATGAATCTCCATCCTGATGACTCACTCCCTAAAATCCCCGCTTTTTAATTCCATCACATTGGGATTCCAAAAAAAATTTTGGAGGGACCCATTCACATCAGAGCAGAATCTCCTTCAACTCTTCTGAACCTGGGACAATCCCAGGAATTACTGTGGCCAACAGAATGTGATGGTAGTAATACTGATCACTTCTGAGGTAGAGACTACAGAGATCTGAAACTACTTCTTTCATATGCTTCTCAGAACCAGCTGCCATGCTACGAGAAGCCCAAGCCTTGTAGGATGACCACAGTAAGGAAAACAGACATTCTAATAGACCATCTTGGCCAACAGTCCTACCAGCAGCCAGGCTTGTAAGTGATCCATGCTTGATGTTCCAGCCCAAATGATCTTCTGAATGACTGTAGCCCTCAACAACAGCACAATAATAGAACCACCAAGCTGAGCTCATCAACCCACACAACCACACGAGATAATAATGAGTTATTGATGTTTGCAGCCAGTGCCGCTAATTTGGGGTGGCTTGCTCCATAGCAATAAATAACCAAAACACAGGAAAAGAAGATTTTAAAACACTTCATCTGACTTTGTGGATATATTGTCTCTGTTTTGTGTTAAGAGAATACACAAAAATTAATTTGCTTTTCAGTCATTTCTATATGTCAACTTGGTGTTAATATGAAGTGATGAGATACATAAACTTTATATGAAATACATATGTTATATTAAACAGAAGCTCTTAATAATTAGTACAAAATCATGTTTTTCATACTCATGAAAAAATTCTAGATTTTCATGCTAACGAGTCAAAAGCAAATTTTTAAAATACAGCAAAGCAGAAAAGAAAATCCACCTTGAAAAAAGTCCCCAATAATCCATAAAGTTTGTAATAACTGTAAGTCATCAGAACTGCATGGTTAGCTGCATAGTCATCTCCGAAGAACACTACCCACCAAAAATCTTCCTCCGTGAAGCATATAGGATCCCCAAGGAGTATACTATCCTTAACAGAACACCAGACTTCAGCATCCAGGCCAGTATCGGGTATGTAACAGAACCTGATATGGGTCTTCAGCATATGGATCTCTTGAAGGACTACATGGTTGTATATTTGAGAGGAGTTTAAAGCACTCAAAGAGCTGTTCCACTCCAATTTAGGTGACCATCATACACTGCGGGATTCTTACACCTTTACTCAGTCCTTCAGCTGCTTGGAAATGGCCACAGCTACTAAGTCAGTTCCTTTTAACAACAGTATGCAGTGCTGCCAAGTTTGGAGCAATGATGTTGTTATTTTCTCTATGTAATTCAGATTTTTGGCTTATTTATGTTCTTGATTGTTCCACCCACATGTTTAAAGGACATTTAACACTAGTTATGGCAGAGCCAGATAAACATATATCTATGTCTACTTCCAAGTAGGAATTATGAGTTTGTGAGTGACTCAATATACTTACCCACCCATCAGATAAACCACTTAGCAGTGTCATGAAAAACAGTCTCTTCTCTCCGTGAGCAGAATGGTCAGTGTCCCTACCTCTGCTTCTGCAGCCGAACAGCAGGGATCAGCTAGAGGCCAAGAAGACCCAGATACTGCTCCATGTGCTGAGTCCTGTAAAACGTGAACCAAGTCCCTACCTCAGTCAGCTCCAAAAAAGAGACACCAATAGCTCATTCACATCATCCAACTGCTAACCAAACTCTCTCCATCCATAACGTTGGCTTTAGGTGGAACTGTAATCCCAGCTCCAGAATGAGATTGGTAATTTGGTTCCTCTTAAAATAAATATTGTTAAAAGATTTTTCCACATCCCTTTAGCAGAAAAGTCGAGTAATTTTCCTTCCTGTAAGGTCATATGCGGCTGGGGATTTAGCTCAGTGGTTAGAGTGCTTGCCTCACAAGCACCAGGCCTGAGTTCGATCCCCAGCACCAAAATAATTAATTAATTAATTAAAAGCATATGCAACTTATTTACGTATATTGATGGTACTATCCCAATAAGAAAGTGTGCTGAAAAACAGATGAAATCATTGAATATGTAAATAATAAACCGCATGTTCCTGGTAGACTGCCCTGTGTTTTGCCCTCTGATTCTGTGTCATAAAAGCCAAAAAGAGCCTGTGTGATAGGGCACTGCTGGAATCCCAGCACTCAGGAGGCTGAGGCAGGAGGATCGCTCCAAATTCAAGGCCAGCCTGGGCTACATAGCAAGACTCCACCTCCAAAAATCAAACAAAAAAATTTTATAAAAATTTAAAAATGTATAAAAAATAAAAAGCCAAAAAGAATCCTCTGTCAAACAGCCTCTATGAAAGAGTGCAGAGAGGAGCTTGTTAGACCAGAGATGCCAGAATCTTCTTCATAGATAGAAGGAAATGAAAGTTTTGGAATGTTCATTGTTAATAATTTGTATGTCATCATATTTGGTTTCAGAATTTGATCTACTGACAACTACCAGCTTTGAGCAACTCTCAACTTTTGATGACATCATCTGTAGTTATATTGGATAATTTGCACTTTCAGAGCACCAAAGTTCAAAGCATAGATGATGTTTTTTCAAAATTTCTTATGGTCAAAAGATGGCTGCCTTGTCCTTGAAGCATCACATGCATGTTCTAGATGGGCTTTGCTGAGCAAAAGAAGCCTTCCCCCAGTTCCTGAGAAGAGAGACAAACTTCTACATTATCAGTTATTATGTACTACCAATTTTTTACCAATCGTCTGTTACGATTTAAAATGTGGTCTGTTTCTCCCTCCAAAGCCTAATGTACTCACAGACAGGGTTTAGGGAGGTGATTGGATCATGGAAGTGTGATTATAGGTGAATGTCATTTGGGAAGTGAAGCCTAATTGGAAGAGGTGAGTCACTGAGGGCATGGCCTGGGCGAGTCTTTCTCCTTCCCTCTTCCTTGATACCCCTGCCTTTCTCTCTCCTCTTCTCACCACCATAACATGAGTTGTTTCTCCTCTGCCATGCCCCTCTGCCACAGCACCTGTCTTAGAGCCAGCCAACTATGAACTGAAACCTCTACAAACTATGAGCCAAAATAAACCTCTCCTTTCCTTTAGTTTGCAGGTGCCTGTCAGGTATTGTATCTCAGCAATAATAAAGTAATAAGATAGGTCTATAAACATCTAAATTAAGGGACACTAAATCCCCTGTTTACTTCCATGGCTATTTATGACCCCCCAGAGGAGGAAATGTAAGACAACCAAAGAAGGAAGGTGGATTGTTGGATTGAATCCACTTCTGATTTGTGACGTTCTTCCCAGACATCTCAGCCTTGCTTAAATCTTCTCCTCTTAACCACACCCTTAGGATTAGATGCAGGTATAGATAGTTCAGTGGATCACACTGGCCCAAAACATTCTTAGATTTGCTCTACAGAAAGACTTCCACTATTTTCAAAGATAAGTCCATCCCTTCTATTATGGTGACCTGGAGATATTTGGAAATTAGTTAAGAGGATCAGAAACCTCCTGGAAAAAGTAATACTCTAATTTTGCAAGTAAACATATATTGTTATTCCCATTGTAACATCTTTAAATCAAACTGCCTTGCTGCAACTATAGAATAGTTGTTTTAATAAATAATAGAACACATCAAGTAGACATTCAACCTAAATAAATACCTTAAAATAATGTCTTTCAGTATTTCACATTTTCAGTTGTATTTCATTAAATTGATCACAATCTTTGAATCCAATTCATAATTATTATTAACTCACTTAGCATAATGATTGATACTTATTAAAATTTAATAAGCAAATGTTAATATTATGTTAGATACTTGCTTTATAGAGAAAATAGGAAAGAAGCCATGCTACTGAAATCCATATGTATCCCTTCAAATATGGACCTGTAGCTACTACTTTTTATGTCTACATACCACAATTGCTATGAAAAAACCAACTGCATTGTGTACACACTACCATGCCATTCCTCCTTAAATCAGTTGCAGCTTCTCTCAATTAACTAATGGACGAATGATTCACTGTGTCAATAAATACTCTGAGTCATGGATGCAATGTAATGGACATGGCAGACAGCTGTTGCTATGGTATTTAAAAATCATACAGTGTCTAAAAAGCATATATCCTAAAGTGTGTATTGGTCGCTAGACAGCAAAATTACAAAGGTATAGTTTCTCTTACTCAAAATTTACATTTTAATGGAAGCACTTTCATGTAGTAGGTAAATCTTTTCAGGCTATGCCAAGGCTCATTACTTCACAATCTCAAACTATTTTAGAGACTCTAGCACACTAGATAAAAATGCACATAAATGTTAAGACTTAAGGGTGTATTTTAAATAACCAGGAAACATTTTCTGTTTAACAAAATTACTTTCAACATGTGTGATTCATTCATAATTTTCAGGGGTGAGGGTCACTAAAAATAACTGAAGAGATGTTCCTCATTTTCTAGAGAGGGAAGAACACTCTAGTTTCAAGTTCAAGATCTCTGCCTTTCTGAATTCCAGTAGGAATCACAATAGTCTTGGTTCCACCAAAAGAATGATTAGTATCTAGAAAACAGAACACTGACAAGTTCCTAATTTTTAGGAAAAACTATAAAATCTTCAGCATACATGCTAGATACCAAATACTTTCCAACTATTGCAAGTCATGGGCTGCAACATGGAGGGCCCCAGTGCAAACAATAGCACAGCATTACCCACGATCGGTAGAAGTGGACATCATAGTATAGCTAGCACTTACATGGCACTTCCTTTATGCCAGGTATTGTTCAAAGTGCTTTACATAGAGTAACTCAACTCCCTCAATAACCTTGTATGGTAAGAACTGTTACTGTCTCTATTGTCCAGCCAAGGGAAAAAGAGGTAAAGGGAAGTTAAGTAACATTGCTTGAGGTCAATAGCCAAAAATCAGCAGTCTGTGGTCTTACCTCTAATGCTGATCTAAAGGCCTGTATTCTACTGTGAAGAAATTTACACTCCTATGGGGGATAAAAACATTTCAAATGAAAAAGATGTCAGCCCATTTGCAAAATAATGGATTAGGTTGAACAGAAAATCAAAGAATTGCTAAGCGATATACTACCTTAATAAGGAAAGCATTTAACTAGAGAACACCCTGATTCTGCTTAGATTAGACGCAAAAGATTACATAAATCTTCAATTGATACTATCATTAACTTGGCAGTTCCGCACTGTGAGAAAACATTTTGAGCATTTTAATTTAAAAGTTCTGTACATATGTGAAAGATCGGAATTGATTCATAAACTATAGGCTCCCTTCTCCCAGTGTCAAGAGCTGGTCAGCACAGCTCTCCGGCTAATCCGGGAGGGAGCTGTCTGAGTAGCACCTTACTGCTGCGAATAATGGACTCATCCCATCCGTGCTGAAGATGTGGCAGGAACAGGGAGCCTCTGGAAGATGGTATGGCCGGCTGACTACCGGTAGCCCCAACAGCAGGCCTGCAGATAAGTGACCAGCGCATCTGGGTTTACCCAGGACTTCCGTGGGCCCACACAGAAAGCTCCGCATTGCAGGAACCCTCTTTCCTAGGAAAACTGAAAGAGTTGGTTGTCCTGGATCCAGACCAGTCTTGACCCTAAGCAAGGCAGTTGGGAGTTGAAACAAAGAGCAGAACCCTCAGAAAAAGTCACATTTTGATTCCAGTCTCGCCCCAGCTACTTAACAATACCGTCTGGGACATGTCACCTAACTTCTCAGAGACACCGTTCTCTCTATCTGAAACATCAGAATAATTGTCCCATGATTTTTGGAAAATTAAATGAGAAACTATGAAAAGTTCCTGGAAAAATGTCTGGTATAAAACATGGCCAGTAAGTATGGTAAATGTTATTACTATATTCCAGGAATTATAAAATCAAACAGTAACTACATAAGCAACTATGTTCAGGCAGAAGTTTTGTTTTGTTTTGTTTTGGCGGGGGGCATTTGGGGTTCTTTGTATAATTTTTTTGAAGTGGGGAAGAAGGGATATATCTTTGACGTGAGTCAAAGAGTATTTCAGTTTTTAAAAAGTCAGTACACTTAACAGGATTTATTTGTCAAAAATCCACATTGACTCATGCATTTTCAAAATTCCTTTTATGAGTAAAACTCCAACTATTTCTTCTAAAGTAAATATTTAAATTAAGAATATAATTACCTACTACTCACAAAAGCATTTTCCTTTCTGTGATATTTTAAGGAGAAAGAGGCTTGAAGAAGCAAAATTATTCAAAATGCCCAATTATTTCAGTTAAAATATAAGAACCTTAAACAGATTTTTATCCAAAATGTAGGTAGTAGTTTTTACCTATTTAGTATAAGCTCTGGTCTGCACTAAACATATTTTAAAAGGTTACAAACCTTTTAACAATATGTAATCCTATTCTTTAAATTGACAAGCTATCATAGGTTTCCTAAAATAAGAGCCACTGAATTCTATGATTTGATTTTTGTATTTGTTTTTCATAATGATATGAAACAATTTGTTTTTCAACCAATGATTATTTTATGTTCCATGTTGTCTCTAACGTGAATAGTTTTCTAGACTTGAATTTTAAATTGCAATAAAGAGAAATCATTTTGACTAATTTAAAATCCAATCTTTAGTTACTCATCTTCTACTACACAAGGCTTTAAAACACTGTGAAATAAGATGGGAGAGATGTAATTTGTACTGGGATTTATTTTATTTACTTGGGAATTCTTTTTTTTCCACTGAGTACTATACTACGTAAGAATTTTCAAATCTTACCAAGAATTTTATTACTGAAGTATTTCTGTACTATATTTTTAAGAGTCATTTTGTATTTGAGCCTATAAATTTTTCAGTTTATGATATGATACAATTCAGTCTAAATGGGTAAAAGATTCTGAGAAAGAAGCTTGAATTGCTCAGACAAAGTGTGAAATCCCATATGTTACTAAAATCAGGGGACTGTCTTGATAAAAATTTTCTGAACAAGTTGCAAGTGGATAATTCGCTTCAGAAAACTCCCCACCCACATGGTTCTCTGAAGCATGTCTAAAGTCCCAACCAACACTCCCATTCCTTAGCACAGAGTACACGTTGGTTTCTTTTTCTTAACATGTGCTTTCTTTAAAGTCAAATAATAATATTCAATCTTGGAACATTACAGGAAATGTGATTTAGATTCTTCTTATTACTGTGACATAGCACAAAAAAAATCCCCTCGATCTATTGCTTGTGTTCCTTTTTGAATATCAGTAACTTATATAGATTTTGATAATAAGATATAATGGATTGCCTTTCCTTTCATATTTCTTATATTTCACACTGTGCTTTATTTGTTGTCTGCTCCCAGATTTTTTATAACTCTCAGATCTATGGATTATCTGCACTCATATTTTGAGTATATTTCAAATTAGGTAGAGAAGGTTCTGAATAAAAGTCTTTATCTTCTAATACAGTGTAAGTACATTTGTAAAGTGCATTACCTTTGCTGGAGAAGTGAACATTTACTAATCAAATTCATCATCAATGTTATAAGCAATTTACAAATAGCTACTCTGAAACTTCAAGAGCCCTAAGAACTGCTCAAAAACTCTTAAACTGTGTTGCATTTCTACACTGCAGTTCTATCCACCAAGTTGAACCAAACAAACAAAAAATAATTCACCTGAAGGCCTGAGATAGTTCATAATAAATCTGTAATTCATTCACATCTGTTCACTTTCAAGTCTTAGGAGAAAAACAAAAAATATTTCTTAATTATTGTTACTTGTTAATTATTGTAATTAGTTACTTGGTTTTAATCCTTAGGAAAAAAAAGTTAGTAGACAGATAATAGATTGTTCCCCCATTACTCTCAAAATTTCAAATATTCGCAAATGTCAAATACTCCCTACCACCACCAAACAATCCACTTTTTGGAGAGTCAAGAGCAAGTGGGCAGGTTCCTAAAGAAGTCACAATTAGACAGTTTTTCCATTTTCAAGGTTTAATTTATGTCTCTTCTGAATGACTATTTACTGTCAAAAGGAGCTCAAACTCCACTGAAGACTGTGTCCTTGTACTTCCTGACCATGAGCTGTGACCTTGGAGCCTTAGAAAACTCAGCCTGAGAATAATCAAAGAAACAGAATCAGATCTACTATTCTTTCAGCTATTCAGCTAATACTGTTAAGGTGCATATTTTATTTCTGCCAGAATTGTGAGATTTTTTTAAAAGATGGAAAATACTCAAAAATTAGGAAAACATGTATGATTTTATCATTTTTCATTTTTGATTTTCACCAAAATAATTTATATTTTAGAGCACCTTGAAGCTAAATTATTTTGTATGAGGGTAAATATTTCTAGGAGTTAAACATTTACCTATAAGAAATTTTTTTTTTCTTTTTGGTTTTTTGAGACAGGGTCTCGCTATGTAGCCCAGGCTGGCCTCAAACTCATGGCAGCCCTCCTGCCTCTGCCTCCCAAGTGCTGGGATTACAGGCATGCTCCACCACGCCAAGCACTTATAACATATTTTAAAACAACCTAAGAATGAAGATTGCTTTAACTATTGAATGAAATATTGAGGAATATGGATATTATTTATCATTAAATAGAAAAAATCAAAATGTTTATTTTGCCATTTTAGAAATCTTTTATCATCAGTCTGCTCGTTGGTCATTTTTCCCATTTATTGCAAATCCAAAATTTCTAATGCAATTAAATAAAATACTTAAATTGTGTTAACAAAATATTCCCGCACTGCTGAAACCCCTTTAGCAATGGACTGAACGGGAGCTTCATCATTTTTTGTGAATTTTTCAGCTTATTTTTCAAGAATGTAAATGCAAGCTAAAAGTCTTTTCACTGTTTTCTCTGGAATTCTTATGAAAACTGTTTTCTTTACTAATTTTCTTCTACATGCAAATAGTGTCCTTGATTCTAAACAGTTTGCGTGTCTTATAAAAACACAAAGTGATGAGGAGCACGTGTTCTCGCACCGGTTCCATCACTCCTTCCATTATCCTTCACTAACTGTTCTGACTGTGGTGAAGCTAACTAAAAAACAGAGTGAGTGAGCCAGCACCCAAGTACTAAGAGCAGCAGCAATCGCTGCATAGCACCAGGCCGAAGGGCAGTGTCTGTGCTTTCTCAGTGCTGGAAACAGTAAAAAGGCTATTGCAATCACCCACTATAATTAATTCCCTACATTTTAACCATGTAACTTGCAACATTAGGAAGAAGTTAACGGGTTAGCTTGCCCAGAGACAGCATGGAGCAGGCACACCAGAAAATGCCAGGCCTGCAACATGGTCAGGTCTGTGGGCATGAGAGAGCATGAGGTGCAGAGAAGATGGGGAGCGGAGAGTCGGGGGCATCACCGTGTAGATCAGCTCCTCTAGAGAGGGAATTTCCGAGAGGAAAAGAGCAAGAAGTCAGAGTCTTATTTCACCCAAGAAGAAAAGTCCAGAAGTACATTCCAAAGGGTAACGTGGTAGGCAGAATACTGCCCCCCACAAGGATGTCTGTGTTCTAAACCCTAAAACTATTTTATGTTACATGCAATGTGCATACCGATGGGAGTTAAGGTTACAGATGGAATTAAGGTTGAGATTCAGTTGACTTTTAAAACACGGAGACTTCCTAGATTATGTGAGACAGTCCTATATCATCTCAAAGGTCCCTAAAAGTAGAAGAGGAAACTGCAGAAGGATGTCAGAGACAGAGAAATGAGGGATCAGGACCAGAGAGATGCTGCTGCTGGCTTTGGAGATGGAGGAAGGAGGCTCTGAGCTAAGGAATGTGGGCAGCCCCTAGGAGCTGGAAAATACATGCTTCTCCCCTAGAGCCTCAAGAAAGGACCACAGTCCTGCCAACACCCTGCTTTTCTCCCAGTAGGACCTGGGTCAGCCTTCCAACCTACAGAAGATAGATAGACAATAAACTTGTATTGTTTCAAACCACTAAATTTGTGGCAGCTTGTATCAGTAGTGGTAGAAAACTAACAGAGATCATTGGGTAAGAATCAAGAACAAATAGAAGGGGTCAAATAGGTAATTCAATAAATTCTATGGCCATAATGGGGATGGGAATGAATAAAGGAATACAAGGCAGTCAGCAATGATCAAAAATGAATCTGTATCAGTCACGCAAATGAGAGTGACAAGTGACCCACACTGTCACCTGAACAGCTATCTGCCCTGAACTTTCCCATCCTGAATGTAGATGAACCATGGCTAGGGAAACACAGGTGTTAAAAATCAGGCCTTAAATAATTAGAAAAATAATATTTTTAAATGAATAATAAATATCAAGCTTATCTCCCAATTCCCCCAGTGACTGTGGCAGTCGATTAAGACCAACAAAATAGTTATTAGCATATAGCTATTGACCTTCTGTGCAGCAGTTTTCCCAATCTCTCCCCATTCTCTTCCTCCTTCCATACATAATACCTACCAGGCACATTACCAGCCCATGCTTTGTATCTCCTGGCTCTTCTCTCTGTTCCTTTCATTGGCTGGGTTTAGTCCTCCATTTCATATTCCCATAAACATTCATATACTTCGCTTCATGACATTTACTTAAAAAATATTATCTGCCTGTATAACTTAAAGTGGGAACACTGGTACTTCCCAGCAGTATAGAAAAACACTTGGTCAACTTCATTCATATTGATACAAAGACACCCTTGCTGGGAGAATTGAACAGGCTTGCTGCACAGATGAATTTAAAAGGTGGGGGTAATGTCTATCTTGCTTACCATCAACATCTGGTACTATCTGATACAATGCGAGTACCCCAGTAAACACTTATGGAATGAAAACATTGAAAGTCCAGTGCAATGAAATTCAGACCCTTTCAATAAATTCCTTCTTGATTGGGGGTGAAGAGTGGCTCAGTGAGAGAATGCTTGTCTAGCATCTATAAAACCCTGTGGTCAGGCCTTACCTCTGAAAAAAAATCATCCTTGTAGCCTTATTTTTATCTCTAACACCGAGATAAATACTTGGCACTATTATTTGTATTCTCCTCAAAGTTAAAGTGATACTACTCATAAAACTCTTTTCCAGCAATAAGATTAAAAAAACTAACCTTTTTTGTTTAGATTTACAGTACAGATAAACTGAAAGCATGTTATATGTATATGAATATATAATATATACATATACTGTATTACCAGTATTCTCCAGAGAAACAGAAACAGATATAAACAGATGATAGATAGATAGATAGATAGATAGATAGATAGATAGACAGATATATAGACAGACAGACAGACAGATTTGTGTTCTTCTTTCACTTGTGAGTTTGTGTAAACCAGTGGACATACTCCAGAATCCAGTCTACTGAGTATCCTATTCCTGGAGGAAAATAAATGTGCTTTAGGTAGGATCCCCACATCAGTGTGTGGAGCTCTGGATCTGCCCACTGACAGTTTTTCACCAATTTCTCTCAAAATCATCTGTGGCACTCCTGAGCCACAGGAGGAAAAAGACAGTACTGTCACCTCCCCCTGGCACCGAGCTCATTTTGGGGATATGGTAGGCAGAATCAGGGCAGGGTAGATGTGTGCATATGTAAAGAATCCACACACATAATCAGAGAGGGTAAGAAGTTTCACAATCTGCCATCTGCAGGCTGGAGACTCCAGAAAGCTGGTGGTATACTGCTGGTCTGATTTGGAAAATCTAAAAACCAGGAGAACCAATGGTGTAAGTTCTAGTCAAAGTCTGAGGAACCACAGTAGCCAATGGTCAGAGTCCCAGTCTAAGGGCAGGAGGAAATCATTGTCCCAACTCAGGCAGGTAGTCAAGGAGATGAATTCTTCCTCCCTCCCTCCACTTTCTATTTTGTTCAGCCCCTCAGAAAATTGGATGAGACCTCTCCAATGAGGAGGGCCATGAGCTTTACTCACCTTACCAATTCAAATGCTAATCTCTTCTAGACACACCCTCACAGACACGCCCAGGAATAATGTTTAAGCAAATTTCTCTAGTACCCCTGATCGTGCTGACACATCAAAGTAACCAAAATGTATACATTCAATTTAATTTTAAATGACTTTTTTTTAATTGTTAATGTACTTTGATCCCAGATTCATACACTGCTCTCTCATGTCTAAAGAATCAACACACAAGAGCTTCCTGGATTTGGATGACTGAATGAATCTATATGACTTAATTGTTTCCCTTCCAATACTGCATGAATTAGAACACATATAGTTAAAAAACAATAAATTTCACTAGACGTACTCAAAAAAGGAGACATAGTCCAAACATATTTCCCTACAAAATGTGGCCAAGAAGAAGAATCTAAGGCAGAATCAGGAGGATAGACTGGAGGCTCCTCATGTACAAATCACAGACTTACCAGTCACCAAAATCATGACATTTCTAATCTTCCATGTGTGAGTTCTTAATTATTGCTATAATGAATTACCACAAATTTAGCAGCTTCAAACAAAACTAATTTGGCATCTGATGGGTCAAAAATCTGGTGCACTCATCTGATTATTCTGGTTCAGTTTTCACAGACTGAAATTAAGTTGCTAGCTCACTGGACTATCATTTGGAAGATCTGAGAGGAAACCAAATTCATTTAAGTTGTTGGCAGAATCCAGGTTTTTGTGGCTGCAGGGTTGCGGATACGCTTTCCTTGCCATCTGTCAGCCAGGAGCCTTCGTCAACTCCCTAACTTCACCCGAATTCCTCACATTGTGGCCCTGCTCATCGTCAAACTGGCAACTTCCTGTTGAGTCCATCTCATCCTTTGAATTTCTCTGACTTCTGCTACATATTTTCTGCCTGCAGTTGGAGAAAGCTCTCTGCTTTTAAAGACTTGTGAAACTAGAGTGGGTGCAGTGGATAATCCAGGATAATTTCTCTATTGCAGGTTCCGGGAATTAGGATGTGAAAATATCTTTTCACCTTTCAACCACTATCGGCATCCCTGCCTTTACAGCTGACTGCCTCATTCAGTCAGAGACCCTTTAAAATTTAAATCATACCAAGTCACTTCTCTGTACAAATTTCTTTATTAGTTCCCACTCTGACAATCAAATAACCTAGTAAGCTTGAACACATCTGACTCCTAGTTACTTCTTTCCATCTCCAGTTAATTCTCTCTCCTCTGTCCACTCCACTCCAACCATATCAGCCTCCTTGCTTTCCCTCTAACACAGCATTCCACCTAGCACACCAATGTGATGGTTAGTTTTATGTGTCAACTTGACTGGATCATGGAGTTCCCAGTTATTCAGTCAAACATTATCTTGTATGGTATGTCTGTGAGGGTGGTTTTGGATGAGACTAGCGTTGTACCAGTAGATCACCTAAAGCAGTTTTCCTTCCCTAATGTGGATGGGCCTGATCCATTTAGGTGAAGGTCTGAAAAAATAAAATGATAGACCCTCACTTGAATATAAAGAGAATTCTTCCTGACTTCTGGCCTCCAAAGTAGAGCATCAGTTTTTTCCTGCCTTTAGACTCAAGCTGAAACATTGGTTCTTCCTGGGTCTCAAGATCAGATCTACTTGTTTGGATCTCCTGGTTTGGGGGCCTCTGGACTCAGATAGAACTAAGGCACCTGTCCCCTGGGTAGACTGCATCACTCTGCAGAATTTAGGACTTCTCAGCCTCCGTAATCACATGAGTCGATTCCTAATAATACAGTAAATCCTGGGTGTACGTGTGTATGTGTACATCCACTGGCTCTGTTTCTTAATCCTAATACACATATCTTTTATCTGTTTACATTGCTTATTGTCTATGTCCCACTAGAATGCAAACTTCATAAGGACAGGGATTTTGTCTGATTTGGGGGTTTTTGAGGAGTTTTGTTTGGTTTTGGTCATTGGTGTATCCCTTCTGCTTAAAAATATAAAATATACCTGACATATTGTATACATTCAGAAAATCTCTTATTCGGTTAATTTGTGGGTGTGTATTCTGCATAATACTATAATTTTCTTCCAGTTTAAATAAGAGAATACACAGACTATATCTTATAATTTCCAATGGATTTGATGTTCACCTAAAATATGAATGGTCTTTGGCCTAAGAGTCATGAAAAACAAAAATCCATAGCAACATAAAATTTCAGAAAAAGAAGACAAAATTTTGAATCAGAAAGATATCATCTTAAATATCTATCAAAAAGAGAAATGGACAGATAAAACTATCTTCTGAGAAGAAAATAATACAAAATAGAATGTAATTGATAAGAATCTTTAGATGTCTTTGTAATGAAATATATTTTTAAAGGAAGTTAATTAGAAGCTTCTATAAATGTGTGTGTAAAATTATATTTTGGAACTGCATTTCTCTGAAAGCTTTCTACTATATAGGCTATGGGGACTTTATTAAAAGAAAAATAGCCATTGAATTATATCATTTAAGAATTTAAAAGTTATGACTTCCAGTTGAAGATGGTTGACTAAGCACACACATTTCCTTTCTCCCAACCACAAATCACTTTGAAATGGCAAAATACAAAGCATGAATACAGAAGTGCAGAAAGGCTTGGGCAGAAACAATGAAGACTTTCTTGAACTTACAAAGGGGATAAGATGGATGCTAAAATTTGAGAATCGAACATCCTCAAAATGGTGTGTAAATAGGTTTTTCTCTGACTATAAGGTTTGATATTTGGAAATGAAGTTTTTACTCAAAAAGTCAGTTTTTCCAGAAGAAATCCTGGAAAATATCTAAAAGCAGAAGTAGCAATACTTGGGCCACTTATTAGATTATGAGTTGGTTGGTGAGAAAATTAAAGTCTATAGGATTCCAAGGTCAGGATGCAGTTGAGAACGTGTTAATTTCCTCTGTTTGCTGGAGCCCCATTCTAGCTCAGTAAATCCACAAATGAGAGAGCAGGAGGTGGCTATAAATAAATTTCTAGAAAACAGAAAGCATAAAGAGGAATATATATTGATGATACAGAACAAAAGAAGGTACAGTCTAAAATACGCACAGGGAGTGTGGACTAGTGGAAAGAGCTCAGTTGGGGTACTGGTAAGATTTAAAAGTGCTACACTTGGTATGACAGACTGCCTAACTGAAGTGCAGGGTCCAACAAGAAGAAGCTGCTAAAGAAGTAATCAATCTTGTGACAGCCAGGTGTTTCACCCTGAGGAAGAAAAACGTGGGGTCTTGTCTTAAAAACCAAGTGAATTCCCTGCAGAGAACTGAGCCAGCAGACCTGATGATTAGCACCTTTTTGACTCTGTCCCACGTTCCAGAAATAATGTTTCCCCAGCTATCTGGGCATTCTGTAGTCCATTCAAGTTGACACATAAAAGTAACCATTGGGTGGGATTCATCAACTAACTTAGTTTTTTCTGACTACAAGTTTTGTGAACATCATGATATGTTACTCAAGGAAACAGAATCAACAGGAGATATATATAATTATTTCATTTAATAAATACTTATGGACTACTCAATTATACCAGGCAATTGTCTTGGTGCTGGGGATACATTTGCAAATTAGGCAAAGTCTCTGATCTCCTAAAGCTTCCATTCTACTGAGCATTATCTTCCTCTAAGAAAGAAAAACAACCTTTTGACTCCTAAGCATGGCTATAAGACTTTGAAGCTTGTTTTTAATTGTAGACACCATGTTTTAGCACTTTCAGATTGCTAGAGATCCCCTAGGGAAAGAAAGAATTGCCTCAGCCATAGCAAATGAAAACTAGGCTTTCACACCCAGGCCTATTCTTCAGGGGAAAAAAGACAAGAAAAGAAATGAAAACAGGGATGGGCCTAGCGTCATCTTCTCTTAATTGTGACCTGAAAATTATTTTTCCAAATTTAACATTACACCTTGTTGGTTGGTGCAAAAATGTCCTTAAAAAGTAAAACCATTTAGCTACGTCTTTTGCAAATTCCATCTCTTGCCATGTATTGCTCTGAACCACTTCAAGACTGCCTGCAAGATGTCACCAGATACAGTCCCTCCACCTTGGACTGAAGCCCAAATAAATTTCTTTTCTTCATAATTTAAAAAATATATGTGTTACTAGAGCTTCTACTATGAAACTTCTACAATTAGCCACTCTACTGAGATCACTCTGCTGAGGAGTGACTTCAGTTTGGGCTTTTTGTGTGTGTGTGACATTGTTCTATTTGTACATGGTACAGGAACACCAGAGGCCTTCCCTAGAAGAATAATCCATAACCTCTACATGAGCACAAGCACACCTAGCAGGCTCATGCCACCCTGCGGACCTCTGTTCAAACTGGGAGGTGAGGAGGAACATCTGTGGTTAAACCAAACCCTTCAAACTGCCATTGAGAGAAGACTAGCATTAGCTCTATTACCCTGCTACCACCCAGGAGATTGTTTCCAGGAAACTGAACATGTTATCTCCAAAACTTTCAGGGAACAGTCACTTTCTGAAAAACTAGTTTATCCTAACAACAGAAATGCAATCTATACCTCTGAACATCCAGGGATTCTGTGGAACTTCAGACATATTCCCCACTCTATAAATACACATGCTAATTTCAAAAGTACAGGTACAGTACTGGGGACAGCAATGACCTGGGCCCCAGAAACTGACCACCCAGCATCGTGGGTGTTTGCCTCCTCTACTTTGAAGAGAAAGGCATGTGTGTCAGGACAAGGTTCAGATCTCTATCAAGCTATATTCCTCAGATCTCTCTCATCACTCACTCTTAACTGCCTTTGGGTCACCATGTCCTCATGAAGAAACCAAATTATTTTTAAGGATACTGTAGAGTGCTTATAGTTAACCTTTTGTGAGAAGCCATGTGGATTTCTTGCCCACTTTTACCACTATGGGCAATTCCATTTTACAGGAAACAGGGACATTTGCTCCCCTAGAGGATCTGGGTTACAAAAAACATCCATCCCGCAGCTTTGTTGGCTTTTCTTCACAGAAACTTCCCTTCTTACTGGTTACAGAAGTTAAAGTTAGAAGGAGCAGAGAGGACCTCCTAGTGTAAATGTATAAAATGGAGTCAGGATCACTGATTTCCAGGAATAAAAATAAAGCCATTGTGGCTGAAATATGGGAAGAATAAGAAATGCACAGGAGTTGAAGTCCAGGAACTAAGGAAGACCCAGATGCCATAGGTCTTTGCAAACCATTTTAAAATTCTGAAATGTATTCTGAGAGTAATGATAAATTATTGAGGAGTTTTGAGTAAGGATGCAACATCTGAGTTAGATTGTTAAAAGACCACACTAGCTGCATATGGATTATAGGGGATACAGAGAAGAAAAGAGGATAGAGGCTTAAATTATGTAGCATCCACAGAGACAGACAGAAGTAGATGGGTTCAGGCTACGGTTTAGGGGTTGAATCTATAGAATTCCTAATAAATTAAATGTGCAAGGTGAGAGAAAGATGTCACCAGATATAGTCTGGTGGATGTTGGAGCCAATTAATGAGCTGGTAAAGATCAGAAAAGGATAAATTTTGACTACATAAATTAAGAGCTCTACGAACTACTAAGGTGAAAGTCAATTTCTGTTATTCTTCAAGAAGGATTTTATGAGGCAATTCAGTTTTATTAATCAACATATATCAACCTAGTATTCACAGAACTTCAATTTGTGGAGTCAAAATTGTAACTTGTTGAGGTAATCTTGGAATGTACACACCTGCTATCCTTCTGTTAGCCTCCTTTCTTTTAGCAAAGTTAATTTAATTCAGAATTTATTCATTAACTATCTTGTGCTTAACACTAGGGATATGCTAAGCATTATGAGGAATAATAACTAGGTAATCAAAGAAGCAGCAAGATATATCATGTACAGGTACAAATCCCCTATGATGAATGTTACCACTATGTACATCTAAAATGTACCATTAAAATAAAATTTTAAAAAATAGGTAATTAAGAACCTGAATCCAATTCTTGAAGAATTTACATATTTTTTAAGCAAGACAAAAGCAAATACTGGTAATACAGCTAAGTAATGAAATCAAATGATAAATATTAAATGCAAAAGTTAATGACATAGAAACATAACCATAGTGCCATAAGTGTTTGGGCAAACAAAATAAAAAAAAAAAGCTTTGAAGTTTGATGAAATCAGAGAAAAGTTTTAGAAAGATTATATAGAACTCCAAAAAGAAGATTCATTCTAAAAAGAAGATAGAAATCAATTTAAATTCTGTTCTTCAGTGATATGAGATATATCAGTCCTTTCTACAAAAGGAAGAATATTAACTTCACAATCTTTTGAGGCTTGAGTGAAAATGTAGGAAACAAGATCTTCCTTTTATGTTTATCTAGTAATAGGAATATCCTGAAAGCATTTTATTTCAGAGATAAGTGAGACTGAAAGATATTTAGATGTGTGTGTGTGTGTGTGTGTGTGTGTGTTGCTTTTTTGTTAAATATAATAATATTAGGCTACTTCTTGGGTATGTCCATATTATTTTATAACTCATTTGACTAAACCAGTCATAAACACTAGATTCAGTTTTTTAAAGTTTGCCATCTCTATTCATGTTATTCTTTTGCATCCAATTTTTCCCATATCTTAAACCCACGGGGGTCATTCTTAGACTGTTCATAAGAGTGGTTTGGAGACTGATTGGCTTGTGGGGGTGCTGTGGTCATCAGCAGATTCATCGATTCATGAGGTCAGTAGTGAAATGTGCTATTAGGAGGTGGAGCCTAGTTGGAGGTGGGTCACTGGGGATGTGACCTGGAAGGGTATATTCTTGCCCTGTCTGCTTCTTTAGCTCTCAGCTACCTGGCTGCTATGAATTGAGCCCATTTCCTCCCTCTGTCATCCCATTTCTGCCTTGGAGTCAGCCGACCATGGACTGAAACCAGGAGCCAAAATAAATCCGTCCTCTTTTAAGTTGCAGGTGTTGGGTATTTTCTCCCAACAAGGGAAAGTGACTAATACAATGAATATTAAAGGATATTCTGGTGAGGTCTCAGACAGAAATAAGAAACCTGCTATTGGAACTGAGGGAAAACTGTGTAAGATTCATTGTATGGTTATTGAGACTTGGTTCAAATGTCTGTGTTCTGATAAAGGTCTCACCTTCCCGGTGCGCACCTGTTCTTCCAAAGTCTGGCTAACCTTGCAGGAACACTTTTACTATCAACAAAGAATTTACTTTGATATCCACTCTGGTGGCATCCCAGCTCCTAGCCAGACCGGGGGTAAATGCCTGAGGTAAAGTCACACACGCCCATTTCCTGGAAGGAAATTCCTTTGTCAGAGCATAGATAACCATTGGTGCAGCACCCAGGTGCGCTCTCTCACTCTCACTCTCTCTTTCACTCTCTCTTTTCTCTCCCTCTCTCGCACCTGCCAAGGTTACTGATGATTTCTTTCGCTTGCGTAGCTGATGTTGGTTTTCGCTCATGTAGCTGATGATTTTTTTTTTCGCTCACATAGCTGATGATACTTTTCCTGTGTGCACCAGTGGGGGCTGCTGGTCCCCCTTTTTGTTGCGCCCCCACAGTGGCTTTCTTCTTTTGCGCCCTTGAGGCTGCTGGATGTCTCTGTGCGTTGATTGGGGGCTGCTGTTGGTTGTGCCTCCAGGACTGCTGTTTTCTTCTCGCATCCCACGTGGCTGCTGCTTCTCTAGCAAAAGTGAAGATCTCTGCTTGAACTGCTCCTGCGCTGCGGGTTGCCAGTGATAGAAATGACAAATTGGTGATATGAATTTCTAGAGTTTTTCCTTTTTTCTTACTTTCCTTATTGCTATTAAATAACTTAATTAATATTTGTGAGTGGTATCTTGTCTCCTTCTCCACGAATCGAACCCTAAAACAGTAAGTCCGTGCACGGCGACAGCAAGAATTTACCCCCTTGCTGTTACAAACTGTCCTTTTTATAAAGTGACAAAGAACTTGGCTAAATTGTGCTTGTGTTCTAGTATTTTGTGAAAACCAGAACTTCATAGTGGCAAAATTGGATGTTTAGCTGAAGATCTTTCTAAGCAAAGTTTTGAAGGAGCGGCTTGGTAATAGTAAAATGTGAGAGAAGAGAGGTGAAGAAAAGAAGGAATTGCTAAACAAAAAAGAACAAGAAAATCTGGAAAAATTTTTCAGCCTGGAAAATTTTTCATCACTGCAAAATGATGAGAAGGCATGTTCTAGGCGAGCACTAAATTGTCTGTTTTCCCATTTGTTGGACAAAATACCTGACATACACAAGTTAAAGGAAGAAAGGTTTATTTTTAGCACACAGTTTCAGAGAGGTTCAGTCTATAGCTGGCTGGCTGCAAGGCAGGAACATCATGGCAGAAGAGCCTGGTGGAGCAAAGCTGCTTACTTCATGGTGGCCCAGAAGCAACGGCACAAGAGAAGTGCAATGGCAAGAGATATTCCCTGCAAAGGCATCCTCTGTGTTCTCCATCCTCAAACACATTCAGCTCCGAACATCAGTGGATCAATCCCCCATGATCCTCTCCAGTAGTCTCTTGCCCAAGACAACTTGGCAATTAAGATGAACTGAAACAAACGTCAAGGGTGTAGCTGGACTGTCAATCAACAAAGAGCTTATGATATAATATTAGCAGACAGTTTCAACTGGAGTGGACAAAAAAGGACAAAATAAAGGAAGGCTACATACTCCTTAAATTTGCAGGACAACAGAACTCTGCATGCAAACAGTGTTCTTCAAGAAGAAAAATACCTCAGAGGTGATTCACAGATTATCAAGGCTACTTCTTTGGTTTCAAACAGTTAGATGGCCTCCAACCGAAGCACTGAGGACAAGACCTCCACCTACAGCTGTGTGACCGTACCACCACTTCAGTAGATCTGAAAAGCAGAGAATTAAACCAAAGATTGTTCTTGGGCTTCACAGCCTAAAGGAATGTACCTTGCTAGGTTTTGGGCTTGTTTGGGAGCTGTTCCTTCTTTCCTCTTTCCTATGTCCATTTTGGAACAGGAATGTTTGTCCTCTGTCTGTCCCGCCACTATATCTTAGAAGCACAGAACAGCTGAAGAGAAGTTTTGCCTAGAGTCTCACCCATGTCTGATTCAAATGATATTTAGATGAGACTTTGCACTTTAAAGTTGATGCTGGAGTGAGTTAAGACTTTGAAGACTGTTGAAAGATGATGCATATATATTTTGCATGGGAAAAGGACATGAATGGGGAGGGGGACAAAATTCTATGGACTACACTGTTTTCTCAAAAAATTCCTATGTTGAAGCCCTTACCCCAGTGTCATTGTATTTAGAGATAAAACATTTAGAAGGTAATTAGGTCATAGTCCATAGTGTTGGTGACATCATAAGAAAGGAAGAGAAAGAAACCTTTTGCACGCACACAGAAAGGCAAGGCCAGGGAAAGCATAGTGACAAAGTGGTCTGTAACCCAGGAGCATGGCCCTCAGCAGAACCCAATCAACCAGCACCTTGATTTCGGACTTCCAGGCTCCAGACTGTGAGAAATAAATTTCTGCTCTTTAAGCCATCTTGTCTTTGTACTTTGTTACACAGTCCTAGAAAACTAATAAATTAAGCAACATCAGAGTAGCACTGCTGTCTCAGGAGGATCTCCACGTCTGGGTTATAGGATACTGGTCTTTAGGTGGAAATAGAACCCAAGAATAGATAGTGCTGGTGCTCAGAGAAGTCTCTCTGTCATTTCAGGGAGGAAGGGGCAAGGGGGGTGGAGAGTGATTTACTACAAGTGGCTCATCAACAAAAGCTAAGGACACTAGGCCAGTGGACAGGAGAGCAGGCTGGGCTGGAGTGGGAGGGATTTTCTCTGTATTGGTAATGGCAGATCCTAAACCTGAGTGGGTCTCTTCCAACGTTGTTCACAAACCAAAATGTTCTGAAAATCTCAGTCCAGTCCCAAGAGGCTACCTTGTTCTCCGCTACAGGAAAATTTCCAACAGACTCTGATAACTTGGCTTCTCAGAACATTAGAAAGAAGAAATGGGCCAAGAGCAAAAATGGCATTAGTAAAAAGTTTAAACATTAAGTTTATTTTAAAAAGTTATCTACAGAAGGCAGTGCACATACAAACAAAAAGACTCTTAGGAGACAGTTGATGCATTAATTAGAGCATAGCTAATCAAAACCTATCACTCATTGCACTAAATACTAATCTCCTATGAAGAGATCTGACTACATTCCACGTCTTTGCAAAGGAGTGAATAGGAAAAGAAAGACCGAAAGGTTAATTTTCTCTAATTTGTAGATTTCATCTATTTGATAGAGAGAGCAGAAAAAAAAATATCCTGCCCTTTTTATCCTCGGAAGGCATCCCAGCATTTAAGAGTGTCACGTAACACTATAAGCCAGTAACTCATTTAACAAAGGCATTGTGGGTGAAAAAAACAAACTTCAGATTTGAGCTTCCAAAATGTTATAAACAGTGAAAGGAATAAAAATTAAATTATCATAGAAAAAAACTGATTCTTTGTGAAAAATAAAACACACTTTATTAGTCTGAATGTCTTATGAAGGCCACATTTTCAGCTTCAGGCATCAGTTATGGTTGCACCACTGATGAGGTCCAGAGGAAGCTGATTCAACCCTCATCGTCCTGGGGGACGAGGAGCATCTACAAGTTCACAGAATAATTGATGATCTTCACTTTATTATTCAACAGAGTAAACAGCAAACTGAAAGCTTGTGCTTCATTAAATAAGTTGGTCAAGCCTGAAATGTGGGTCTATTTCCTCACCCACCATCTAAAATGTATTGCGCATTCTGAGAAATGTCTCCCTCTCATATTCTTCCAATGGGCTGAGCTGCAAGACGAGTTTAGTAATCATCAAACCTGAGTTTTAGTAGTCAATGAACCTAAAGGAATTATTGTTATTTTTCCACCATTTATTTAAGGATAGATTTTAGTGGTTGGTTCCTAATCGTTTCCTGTGATTACAGTGGTTTCTATAGAATTGCATGTACTTACGGTGTGTTGAGCACAATTTCTCCATTGGTATTTAGATGTGAAGTTGCCACAATCGATTCAGATTATTAATAATAATATCAAGAATTACCACTCTTATCTGGGAGGTTACTGTGTTAACTGCTCAGCCTCTGACGGGTCTGAGGAGGGATAAGACCCTGAGCCAAACCAGCCCTAGAGACACATTTGTTTCCCTCATAACAGAGACCACAGACTGGCTGGCTTAACCAAGAGAAATGTATTGTCTTAACAGTCCGGAGGCTAGAAGTCCAAGATCAAGGTGTTGACAGGATTGGCTTCCTGCAAAGGACGTAAGGGAAAAATGGTCCCAAGGCTGTCTCCACGGCTATGGATGGCCAACTTCCCTGTGTCTCTCCACAATGTCTTCCTTCTGTATATGTCTCTTTCTCTACACGTCATGTGTTTTTCATAAGGAGACCAGTTATTCTGGATTAAAAGCCCACCCTATTGCGATATGATCTCACCTGAACTAATTATATTCACAAGATTTCTAAATAAGGGCACATTCTGAAATACTGGTATTATGACTTCAGCATATAAATGGGAGTGCGGGTACAATTAAGCCCAGGCCAACATCCACGGGATAACATTTATCTTGACAGGGAACCCTTACTTTCTCAAGTTATCATGAAGCAAGCACTTTGCATTCATCACCCTAATTAATCAACATATCCCTCTTGTAGTCTGCTAGGGATGCCACAACAAAATACCACGAATTTAGTGGCTGAAAAACACAAAAATTTATTTCTTCACAGTTTGAAGGCCAGAAAGTCCAACATCAAGAGCCAGCAAAATTTAGTTTCTGGGGAGGACTGTCTTTGTGACATTTAGGAAACTACTACATCATTATATGCATAGGTGACCTCTTCTTTATAGAGGAAAAAAGGGAGAGAAAGAGAGAAGTCTGGTGACTCTTCCTCTTCTTACAAGTGTACTAGCCCTACCGGTTTAGGGGCCTACCGTTATGACCTAATTTAACCTTTATCACATCCTCACAGGCCCTATTTCCAAATAGTCAATTTGGAGGTTAGAGCTTTAACATTTGAATGTTAAGATGACAAAAATTCAGTCCATAACAATCCTAGTGTCTTCATTTTACAATGGAGAAACTGAGGCAGAGAGGTTAAACACTAGGTCCCACAGCTAGAGCTAGTGTGAAATGCAGGTGAATGTGACTCTAAAAAACCATTTCAAAAAAAAAAAAATTTTCTCTGTCCACTGTCTTGCATCCCAAACTAGGACCTAAAATGGGGAACACATAATTTAGGTCTAGTTCCTTCACTTGGAAATAGGAGGGTTGAGAAATATAAACTCTGCTTCTATTGCACTGAAATATGCAAATTGTAATTTGGGGGATGAAAGAGCAAATATGGGCAATTTGTCATATTTTCCAAACTATGACAAGAAAAGGGACATTCTGAAAGGCCATCCAAGCATTTAAAACCAGTAGAGGGGCCCAGCCCACCTGAGTAAGGCTCATGCTTCCTTGCTACATAGCAACTGCCCACTGCACAGCTCTTCCCCATCTACAGGTTCCACAGGGATCTGGTAAGCAGGGAGACTTGGACTATGGGATGGACTGCCTGGGGTAGAGCTGTCTGAATCTCAGCTTGACTGTTCACGAAGGCCTAATCTACACTGTTTAATCTCTCTGCACCACAATTTCCTCATCTGAAAACACAGGCAATAATGTTCCTCTCCATAAAATCATAGTACTGAAAGAGTCTTTACACATAAGGCTCTTCAGGACAAGGCCTGGCACACAGTAAATGCTTTATAAATGATGCATGTTATCATTATGGTCTTTCTTTTTTGAATTACATGTACGAGGGAAAATACAACCCTTAAAAATAGAAAGGATTAGGGCTGGGTCTGTAGCTCAGTGGTACCACGCTTACCTAGCATGTACAAGGCCCTGGGTCTGATTCCCAGGACCACCAAAAGACAGACAAAAAACACTTAAGAGGAAGAAACCTCCACTCCTCAAAAGAAGAAATACGAACAGCCAATAACTATATGAAAAATGTTCAACATCTTTAGCCATTAGGAAAATGCAAGTCAAAACTACATTGCAATTCCATCTCACACCAGTCAGAATAGCTATCCTCGAGAATATAAAAAATAAGTGCCAACAAGGATTTGAGGAAAAAGAACTTATGCACTGTTGGTGGGAATGTAAATTAGCATAGCCACTATGGAAATCAGTACAGAGGTTCCTCAAAAAACTAAAAACAGAACTACCATGTGATCCAGCTCTATCACAGTATATACTCAAAAGAATCAAAGTCAGTATGCTACAGAGACGCGTATAGCAATACCATTCACAACAGCCAAGTTATAGATCAGCCTAGGTGCCTGTCAACAAGATGAATGGATAAAGAAAATGAGATATATATATACACAATGCAGGATTAGCAAGCCATAAAGGAAAATGAAATCATGTCGTTTGCAGGAAAATGCATGAAAAAGGAGATCATTGTGTTAGGCAAAATAAACCAGATTCAGAAACACAGGCGTCATGCTTTCTCTCATATATGGAATCTAGACACACACAAAAGACAACATGAAAGCAGAGGTAAACAAAACAGATAAAAGAAGTGGGAGAGAGGCAAGGAGAGAGTGAATAAAGGTGACAGGGAAAGGATAATGTCAAAGTTCATTGTACATGTGTACAAAAAGGTCACAACGAAATCCATTATTCTGCATAATTAATATGTGCTAATAAAAAATCTGGGAAAAGAGATAGAGGGTCTTAAAATTCCAAGTTCCTTAACCCACCTGGACCCTCTGTAAGTTGACTATGTGATTTTTCAATTCTGTGGTGCATTCAGGGGCTCTACAAATAAATTTTCTTATTATCAATTTTATACCAATTACACTGAAATCTCTTCTGACCTTGAGGTGGAAGCTCCAAGAAGACACCTGTGCTGGAATCCAGCAGCGACCTTGTCTCATCTATAGAAAGGCATGAGTGGATGATGGTGACACTGGGTCTGCTCTTATCCCCTCTCTTCCTATTTCTTTTCTAAGTCTAAAAGGCTATAAATAAGGCTCATAAATGATTTACTTAACTAGGCTTGTAAGAATAAACTTGCCAGACTTCACATCCTTGTTCTGTCCCATCCCATCTATCAAACGGCCTGCTCCAAGAAAATGCTCCCCTTTTGGTAGGGTGGGACAAAGCAGAGGCTGGGATAATGAAATGAAAATTTAAAGCAACTTAAGTCCTAGGAGCTCCTGGGTAGAACATGTCCTGAAGTGGAACTGGAGGACCAAGACGGAAAATCTGTGAGGTCAACATTGGAGAATATTCAAGCCTTGTATCCTTAGCATGCCCAAGTATACCTGGGTACAGAGACGGTACAAATTTTCTCAACCCTGTTGTGCATTCCAAAACCAAAGGCCGACTCTTAAAGGGCAATGAGGGCGTGGCCGCACCGAGGATCCCTAGAAGACATTCCTTCCTCGGTCAGGAACCCGCTTGCCTCTGTTGGGGCGGGTGGAGACGACAACTTTCCACTCGCTTCTCTTCTCTTCTTTCTCAACTTCAAGGAGAGCGTGGACTCCCCAACCAGCCAGTTGCAAGAAGTAGCAACTTCCCTTCCAGCCGACCGAAAGCTCGCAACGTCTGGCCGTCATTTGAATGCGTTTCCTTTTCATTGAGAACAAAGGTTGGAGCCCGAGCCATGCAGCGCGGGTCAGGAAAGTACACGGCGGGTGTAGGAGAAAACATACACCGAGGGACCCGCGATAAAGGGAAAGGGGAAAACACCCATCCTCGGGGCGCTGGACTTTTTCGACTTTTCCTTTAAAAAGAAAAAAAAGTTTTTCGAGCCGTGGGTTCCAAGAAGAGGCAGAAGGAGGGGAGAAGGGGGGTGACAGAAAAGGCGCCCGGTCGGTTATGAGTCACAAGAGGGTTATAAAAGGGTCGCGCGTTCGTAGGCGCGGGCTTCCTGTGCTCGGCCGAGCCGGGCGAGCGTCGCCAGCCCCGAGTCGGGACGCGACGCAGAAGAGTCGGCCCGGCGGCAGGCAGAAGAGGAAGGAAGCGGCCGGGGCCCGCAGGTACGCGACTCTGCGCTCGCCCGCGCGCTCCGCTTGAACGCGGCGGCGGCGCCGGTGGCCGGGGCGGGACGGGCCGCGCGGCGCGGGAGCCAGAGCGGCGGGCGCGCACGTGGCCGCGAGGAAGCCCGGCGCGCTCCCGGGGGCGGCGCCGGGCTGCGGCCGGGGGATCCGCGGGGAGAGGCGAGAGCGGGAGCGGGCGCTTGCAGATGATCGTGCGGAAAATGAACCCTCGCGCTTCCTGGAGAGTCTCCTTAGCTGATTGCGGAGGAACCCGTGATGGGCTGCTGGAGAGGCCGGAGATGTGTGCGGAAGAGCGTGGCCCCAGAGACAGTGTTCCAAACGCGGGTCTCTTCTGCTTTCGCTTGGAAAATAACTAGTAATTAAATTTTACAAAGTTAGAATCGTATCATTTTAGATGTCGATGTCCTCGTTTAATAGAAATGAAGAATGAGCAAATGAGCTTGGGTATTCATGGGGGAGGGCGGGTGTTTTGTTTGAGACAGGGTCTCCCTGTGCAGTCCAGGCTGGCCTCGAACTCTTGGCAGTCCTACCCTCGCCTCAGCCTCCCGAGTGCTGGGGTTACAGGTGTGCGCCACTGCGCCCCGGCAAGCTTGGGTGTTTGTTTGCTCGCGACGTGCCAGGGTGAAATTCTGTAGGGCACATTGGCTGGTTTGGGGATTTTTGTTTATTACTTTGTTTTGTGTTTTGTTTTTTGTTTTTTTCCCTTCCCAAGACTCCTATGAGTGCCTGTCATATTTCATAGTGCTCCAGAGTGGACTAGGTCTTCTTAAAAATGTTATAGCATAAAACAGGCGTGTTAGGATGATCCAGAATAAAATGTAACCTGTAAATTCTGAAGTTCACAGCTGGCAAAGATGTAAGTGAGACTCCAAACTGTGTTAAAAATGGAAAAACTGAAGCCCAGAGAGGTGAAGTTACTTCTCCAACATCATGCAGCAGATCTAAGACCCTGTGTGATTTAAAGACGACAGAGGTAGCTAATGACACTTATAATTTAGCTTTCAGTTTGTGTTAAACAGATGAAGTCGAGTGGTTATGATGTAAATATTTCGAAACAAAAGTTACTGCTTAGTAACTCCGTCCACCACTAAAAAAGAACTATACCAAGGATTGAACCCAAGGCCTTTGCACTGAGCTGTATCACCAGCCTTTAAAAAAAAAAAATCTTTTTTGAGACAGTATCTTGCTAAATTGTCCAGGATGAGCTCAAACTTGAGTTCCTCTTGCCTTTTAAATACTTCTTTAACATAATGTATACTCTAAGTAAGCTCTTAATACTCTTACAGCTCATCTTTTAAAATTACATGTGTAAAGTATTTACTTATCCTTGTGAGGAACAGTATAAGCTATCAAATTTTCAAAGCAATTCCCTGCCTCAGCTAATTTGTTAGTGACAGTGAAAGGAAATTGGCAGAGTACAAGGTGTTATCCCCATTTTGCCCACAAGGACTTATGACTAAGAGAATCTGAGTTTTCTCCAGTAAGGTCACTCAGTCCTTAGCACAAAGTCTGCTATGAGGTATGGATGTGGGATTTGGAGGGGAGGGGACTGGCTCGCAGGCTTTTGACTCTCAGTTTAGGCTCTGTTCCATGATACCTTGCTGTCCTGCTGATTGCTGACACACTAGTTATTCGGCTGCAAGGGCTGCTTTGTGATGGGCTGGAGTCGGTGAATTCCCTCCCACAGTGGCTCGTTTCTCCCTGGCCACAGGCTGGGGCTTCCTGCCCACACATACTAAGTATGAGACCTAGTAACACTGGCCAACACCTATAACACCTTCAAGGTATTGCACAAACCTCTACTCTCGTCTTATCCTACGAGTATGTAAAAGTATCATTTAATGATCTTCATAGGCAAAGTGAAAATCCCAAAGTGCCACATTCTCTTTCTGGGGAGGCTGGCGTCACCATGCTTGAGGCTGAAGGGGCACAGGTAAGCAAGCTAGGCACAGCCCTACCCTCATGAGCCTAAGAAGGGAAAGGAAAGGCTAATGGGACCTTGCTACATAGTTTGATATCATACCATAAATACTTGCACTACTGGAATATACTAAAAATTTTACCATGCTTTACTTTCCATGTGCAGACAAGATAACTTTCATTTTCCCTCACAGCTCATCAAACCAGTCTTCTGTGAATCAAAAAATCCATCCAGAAAGCCCTAGGTCTCAACTTCTGAAATTTTCTCATCAGCTAGTCTGTCGTGACTAAGATCTACCATTCTACTTAGAGAAGTTTTTTTCATTATGAAGTAATACTTCTTAAACTTCTCTCTTCCTACCTCTTTGGGATTATAATGGAGATTAAATGTATGGTTTTCCCAGATCTTTTTTAAATGTGTACCCTCACAATTTTTTATTCAGTGTCAGCAGGTTAGCAGCTTTCTTGACGCTCAGCCATGACCTTCCTCAATGATCCAGTTTCTTAGTCCCCACTCTGAGCCTGGTAGAACTAAATAGTCTTACTCAGGTGAAAGTGGTATGCAGACTCTTCACCTTCACCTGCTAGGCACCTCGATCCTGAACTATTAGGAGTCTCTCTGTTGTTTAAACCATTGGCTATTATTTAGCCGAGCTATTGATTTTAACAGCTTTCATTGCTTTGACTGCAGGACAGCAGCAGCCTGAGAACTGTGGCATGTTTCTAGTTCCATCTCTGCAAATCCTTGTGCTTCCTTTTTCTCATTCTCTCACCTGGGTGACTAGGACTGCGTCATTTCTAAAATCCCTTAAACTGAGGAAATTCTTTGATTCCAGAATAATTATCCAGCTCCCTTTGGTGTAGCTCCTAAGACATGACTGAGCTTCATGAATTCATGTCCATTATGTCTTTGTGCAACAAAAGTTAAAGAACTGCTACAATTTACTATAGGATGTATCTTTACCTTTCACTGGTCTCAGCTGGGTTCAAACCAGGCACGTGTTTCCTGAAAATGGATCGGGTAAAATCCATGTGAAACATTCTTTTCAGGGGAAAAATATTAAAATTTCAAAAGCTGCTTTTTATCCCACCCTTCTACTGACAGCTTATATATACACTTACATATGTATACATATAAAAATATATTTTAGAGATAACCACCAGTAACTTCTATATGTACATATATACTGTACAGTTATAAACACATATTGCTTTTATCAAGCTTTTAAGCAAAGCAGTGTTTTTAATTTGGTCACTGCTCTGTAATTCTCACCTGCTGTGAAACACTTTTAAGCCCTTGTCCTCCAATCAGTGTCTTTGAACTTACAGTACTCAGGGCCTCCAGCAAAACCACCTCAAAAGCACATTTACCTTCAGATTAGCACACTGCATGTCAGAGTAGTTGACCGGCCTCACTCACAACCCCAATGTGGAGGAATATGTACTTGATTTCTAAAATTACCACCCTTACAACAACACACTCATCAGCAAATGAGACTTAACACCAGTGCAGCGGCTGTAGCTTATCACAAAGTGTGACTGACTGTGCTAATTCTGAAAAACTATAACCCTCTGGGGGTACATAGGGCCAAGACACAATAGGAAAGGTTGGTGAAGAATATCAAAGAGGTGCTTTAATGAAACTGAAGCTGATGATTAGATAAGGTGAAACAATGATGTTCGATTACATTTGTGCCATTTTTCCATAAATGAGAGAGTTCTGTCCAAAGTATTGTTTCCTGGCTGGTTTTACAAAGTGCTCCGGCCCTAGGTAAGCTAATACAGTGGGTGACCGATTGCCCAATGTGTATCCGAGCTGCTCCCCCACTGTTATCCTTTGGAAAATCATTTCCCCTGCTTGCGCTTCGCTGGCCCTGTATGTATGTGGAAAGGATGCTAATTCCTGAGGTTGTGAAGAGGAATAACCCGGTTAGGATACATGAAGCAATCAGAATGTGCTGGCATGGAAGCAGTCCTGTGTGAGTATTTACTGTTCTTATGTATGAATTAATTGTATAAGGAAATGATCTTGTCTGTTTCAAGAAACCAACTTGGAAATTGAGATACACAGAGAAAGTAAATATATGTGTGTACACAGGGATCTTTAAAAAGTTTTGACACAGTAAAAAAAATTGTTAAGTTTTAGGTTTTGTTTTGTTTTTTGGGACTTTGCTATATTCCCAGCCCTTTATATATTTTATTTTGATACAAGGTCTTGCTAAGTCACTAAGTTGCCTGGGCTGAGCCTGAACTTTCAGTCTTCCTACCTCAACCACACAGAGTGTTCAGGTTTTTAAAGTTTCAACAGTTACAGAACTCATCTGCCTCCTTAACCAAAAGAAAAACTCATATAATACTTCAGAAAATTTTTTCCAAGGAAACATTTTATGTACTTTTTAATAGTTACTTTACAGCTTTGAGATCAGAATAAACCAAAGAGTTATTTTAATTTGGCTTATATAGGCTTTTAGATAACCTCTAATCTATATAATGATTCATTTATAGAGTAGTAAATCTGTCTGGACTTGTCCATGTAAAATGGCAGGGTTACCGTGTGAGAGATGTCCAGGTACTTACAAGGCCTTCCGCAGGCTAACATCGCTCAGCCCTGATTATGAAATGATTATGGCACCCAGCTAAATGCTTTACATTTGCTGTGTCACTTCATCCTCACAATGAGTACTTTTTAGTAAAGTCATTATCTCCATTTATATAGAAGAAACCGAGGCTCAAAGAAGTCAACATGCTAAATGCCACCCAGCTAGTTACATTAGTGAGGTCAGGGATAAAACCCAGCAAGTTGAAAGCAGTGCAGGGAATGCCCTGCCTTCAGGTAGACTAGTTGTTACCTTTTGCCTCATTGCTTTACTTCTCCCTGTCCCTATCCCTCTATCTCCTTAGGTCTCCGTGTTTATATTCTACGTGCAAACCTGGCGTCTCACCTCTAAATGTTTCAACACATATCCCCTAACAACAATGGCAGTTCTACACAATGAAATCACATGATTACGGCATCTAAGTGTGCTTTTAAAAAGTAGGGATGAAACCCAGTTTTCACCCACAAGTCCAGTCCAGAGGATTATTTCTACGCTTATTTTCCAGCTTTTACTCTGATTATACTTTGTGGACTGGTCCATGCCTCTACGAAAGTTCATTACTAATCTGGAATACTAACCACTCTTATTATGTCTCCACATTTACAAGATTCTACTACACTAATCCTCCAAGAACATTGCACATCACAATGCTTGTACCAAATCCAGTTCCACCACGCAGAATGAAATGCCTAATCTCAATTCAGAGTATTACTGAACGTTGGCTCTGTATCCAGCACTGAGGTAAGACCCATTTTCTGCCCTCACATTCAACTAACTCAGCACTATGGAAGAGATATGTGGTAACTGCCTCGCAGTGTGATGAGTGGATGGAGAGAACACTAGTCACCTTGGGGAGGACAAAGCAGAGTCACACCAGGAAACAGAGAGCCCGGCCACTAGGAGTGTGCTACATGGCCAAGAGAATTTAGGGAGGGGGGAAAAGTCCATCTAAAGAGCAACTTGGCATCCATATCCCTAGTGTCCCAGTGTGTGACAGCTCAGGATGGCATCTTGGGGAGCACCAACAGTAACCCTTGTTTGGTCTGCTGAGGCATTGAGTAAAATGTCATGGAGTGTAAAACATAAACGGTGTGGATTTTGCCTTGTCACTCAGAATATCCATGTATGTAGCATCATGAGACACTGATTTTCAACAAGGCAAAGTCAAACCTTTTGTTTATAGAACTTACTTAGTTTGTTAAACATAATTCTCATTAAACAAATTCTTCCTTGCTTGGAGCCATTATGGTGTGTGGAAATAGAAAAATATGAACTGTGGCTTGTCAAAGTAGGAAAGCAAATTTTTCCCGTGATTTAGACCTATGGACATTACTAACAAACAACTCCTAAATTCTGATGGGTGTGTTTTATTGAAACTCAGTTTTGAGAGTTAATGCTGTGAATTCAGGTACACAGGATGACAGGATGTTCCAGAGTCAGTAACTGCCATCGCATTTTCTTTTCTCCAGGGTGGAAGAAAAGAAAGGATATAAAAAAAAATTATAAATGAAGAAAGTTATTATTAAACAAGGAGATGTGGAGATAGGAAGGGGATGTAGGGAAGGGGGAAGGAAGAAGGACAAGGGGAGAAGGGAGAGTAACAATTATCAAGATGCAATATGCATGTGTACTAATTCACCAAGACAATTATAATTATTATCATAAACATGTATTAAAAATAGAAAAATTAATTAAAGAGTTGGCCTATGGAAGTATGATACTTTAAAGCTTAAATTATCAGGCAAATGGGAAACTTTTAGTGTAAATAGGAAATAAGAATGGCCATCATTTAAAGCAATGGAATGCATCCCTCCCAGGAGCTTGCCCTTGTTTGTATTTGTGATTGCTTTGCCTGCAGCCCGGCCAGTATGAGGTCAGGGTATTGAGGGAGTCGTCCCTCCCTGGGACACACTGGCCCTGAGGGTGGGGGGCAGCAGATTCAGGATGGCTCAACTCCTACTACTGCTGCTTACTCTGTTCCACTGACTCTGGGGAAAAATTCCTAACCTGTGTTTTTCCACATCCTTATCTGAAAAATGAAGGTATTAATCACGGTCCATAATAAAACTATTGGGAAGATTACTCAGCTTGTAACTAAGTTCCAGGTCATTTCAGTAAAAACTTCCTGGTTTTAAAATTAGGAAAAACAGAAATAATCCTCTAAAATCTATATTTTTTCTCTTTTGTGCATTCACAACTAAATGTTCACTCAGTGGGATGGTTCTATAGCAGTTCCGCAAGATCCACCTTGGCTTTCTTCTGAGACCTTTCAAAAGTATATCACTTTTTTGTTGTTGTTGTGATTAACTGGCAAATTCTTGAACTACATAAATGTATGTTGTAGTGAAGCTGTTTCATATGCAAATGGTTTGTTTCAATAAGGGACTTTTAGAAATAGTTATTTTCAATAAACAGCTCTTAATGAGATGAAGTAAAGGGATTTCAATTTGTATGAAAGAATATATCACAACATAATTTTATAATTTTCCCTTGTAACGGCTTACACAGGAAATTGTTCTTGAAGTTAATGATGAAAATGCAATCTTAGATATGGGTTATTTCTTTACAGTAATCGTTTTAGAAGCTGCATTTACATGCTTGAGAAGATGTGATTACCGTTGCTTATTGTCTTGGTAGCACACCACACCAATTCGTTTCTAATGACAGAACTTGTGAATTCAAGAGGAAAAATAATGTTTGGCCCCCATTTCCTGACAGCAGAGAAGTTGATTTATCTTTAAAAGCAGTTACTGACACATAACACATACTATTCTACAGAAAATGGGTGATAAACTTTACACAAATAAACACACTTTTTAAAAACTAGTATTTCAGTTTTATCAGAAAATACTAAAGGTCTTTATGAAGAACTACTGAGAAGTTAAAATACATCTTATGAAGTTTTCAATGCAAAGACATTGAAATGGAGAGAAAAATTAAAACTCAGGTGATACTGTTCAGATACTTAATTTGTGACTGTTTTATACTAATTATAAACAGAATGAGCTCTTTAACTATTTTGGGTATATCTTTAACTCTTCCTTAAGTCAGTCTTTATTCCCATCAAAACCTACATACCTTGGGTCCTCTCTCCTTAGTTTTTAATCTCCGATTTCAGGGATGACTAGCTAAGTAACCTAATAAAGGAATATAAACTGATATGTCAACTTTAACCACACCCTGTTCCTCCTTCCCCAAAGAATTTACTTGCATTTCAAGAAGAGCCTACCTGAGACCCTACCAGAGGAGGGCTCTGAAGGTAAGAAATTCAGACTAAGTACCAAGGAAGCGCCAGGACAGATGCAGGATTTTAAAGGGGCAGGTCTTTGGGGCATCTTGTTTGCACTCCCTTCATCTTTTGGCCCTCGGTTGAAAGGTAAGCAAGAAATTATTGTTATTCCAAAGATTAGCTACGACACATCTAAAATTCCTCAGGATCTTGGTTTTTACATTCCTGTATTAATCTTTATTGCTTACATCCATGACCTACCCCAACACTCTAGCTTCAGAGCACAGAGAAGCAGAATAAGTTCTGGTGCGAAAGTCAGAATCAGCTTCCATATATACAATTATACACTAATCGCTTTCAGTAAGTGGATCCATATAGGAATCAATGTTGAGTTCCATTTGAATAGTTATATTTCTAACAGGTACAATTAAAGTTGGAAAATGTTTAAAGGAAATTAGCTAAACTCAATCATTCTAATTTTCAAAACCATGATAATATTTATTTCAGTTATTAAAGTGACTTTGGAGCTAGACTTTGTATTGCTCTATAGACATAGGATCATGGCTTTCCATAGAAATAGATGTATATTCACTTCATAACAACAAATTAATAGTTTCCAAGTATTGTTATATTTCAAAGTAAATAGGGCTATCCCATGATGGCTTTAGCTAAGAAATTCAACCAGTGACTTTTAAAAGATATCTCATATCATGCAGTTGCTTTCACATTGCAAATATTAAATTGTTGGCGCTGAGAATAAGTAGCAAAATTTGAAAACATAGAGATATATAAAATTGTGGGAGGATAGAAATTATGATTCTTATGTAAAAAGAGATCCTTACAAGATGAAAAGAACATTGGAGATGAATGGTGGTAACGATTGAAGAACATTACAAATGTGTTAAATATCACTGAGTTGTAAATTTAAATATGGTTAAGACAGTAAATTTTTTCTGTGTTTTTATCATGAAAAAAATTGAAAAAATAAAGAGATCAAACCTAGGACATGTTTTTCTCTGAATATAGAGCATGCTGCTAATATCTTTCCCCGCAAATCAGTAAGAATGAAAAGATACTCTGAAATCCTGTGCTTCCTCTACCCCTAAAAAAGCCATCCTTCAGAAAAGCATAATTTAAGGGAAAATTTCCTGAAGGTGCCTTCAGTTTAGATCTTAGTACCAGAGGAAGAATAACCTGCCAAATGATAAAAGATATTTGGTACTATTATTTGTCTGATATATATAGTGCTTCATCTTGGTAGATTTTTATCCGAGGTGAGACGGATTGGTTTTGAAATTTGCACAATGACTAGCAGTTCTTTCAAGTACTAGATTTAACATGGAGTCTATTCCCGGCTATTGAAAAAAACTGTGCTACAGTAAACTTATATTGACAATGCATATTTCATGTAAAAGGCCAAAAACTTTGTGGAGTGAGGGAATTTGAAGTATAACTGTAGAACTACCTAAGCAAGACCCCAGTCCAATTTATTTTGTACAATTCGCATAAATTTCTCTTGTATTGCTACAGATCGCAAATTATGCCTGCCATATTCTTATCATTTGCTTAACCTTGTCACTACTGATTGCCAAGTCTCTCATTGTGTCTAATTCTTCTGCTGCCACTCTACCAGCTGGTAGGTGTATTAACTCCAAAAAGAAACTTCATTTCTTACAGCCTTATGACATCATCCCCTGCCCAATGCCTTGGCTAACAGACCCGCCTATCTTGTCTGCAATCAGTAGTTTCCACTCAGGCACAGACCAGTTCTGTTGTTGGTTGGCTAACCTAAGCAGAAACACTGAAAGTGAACACAGCATCCACTTTCAGTAGGCAGGAAATCTGCTACATATATTTTTAAAGCTATTCTTAGGTATTTTCTCCTCTCAACTGTTTATTGAAGTTAATGTTTTCATCTGCGTTGTGAATGAGACTTAAGATTGTGTAGTGTACTTAGACAAACTGGTCATTTCTCTGCAGTTTTAGAAATTTGTCAGACCTATATCACAGTTTGTATTTGAGCATTAAGAACAAGAAGACCTTTATTTCAACATACTTTAGTGTTTGAACCAATAAAGAATTTTTAATATAGTACAACTATCAAAAACCCTGGAGCCCTGGGCACTTTTCAGAGTACTCTACTCAGGCAATTCATATGTATGATTTTAAAAAGGTAGAAGAGGGAAAATATTATTTTACAAAATATAACTATTTTAATACTTGTATTCAGATATTATCTTTAAAGAATAGGAGTAAAATTTATGGGTAGAATACTATCAAACCATATATATATATATATATGTATGCACACACACAAATATATACACACACATTTATTTCTTTAAGGGAAAGTGGAATTATATTGGTTGGGTGGAACTAACACATAAAATTAACACATACGTGTTGAGCATTTACTGTGTCTAAGGCAGGATGAAGGGGAAAGTCATTGTGTTTACAGTATTTTTTATTAATATTGTATAAAATGAACTAAAAACCTGAACTGATACTATTTATTTCAAGTCATTAATTCATCTCAGGAAAGAGTAAAGTTTAAAAAAATACTATCAGTAAGTATGATACATTTCCTTGGTTTGGAAATTTCCAAACCACGATATTCTGCCCTGTCAAAATATATTCACTGGGGAATTTTTAACTTTATACATTACGTTTGAACTTACATTTTCACATCTATCTGGTTTCATTATTAAATAAGAGAGAAGGTGATTCCCCTCGGGCACTGAAAGGAACCACATATGTGAGTGACACTAACTTCTAGGTTCTGCAGTAGTAACACCGAAACCAGAAACTGGTGGGAGAAACGTCACTTCATCTGAGAAAGAGAAATCAGACTCTAACAGGAAATAGCAAATTCATCTTTTTCTTTTTTTCTAATCAAATCTTGCTGAAGACAAGTCATTTGAGACACAGAACACTCTTTAAGTCATCGTTCTTTATGCAGTTCAAAACCAAAGCCATTTGGTCATGCTTCCCCCAAAGAAATTTCTGAACAGCAAATGGGTACATTTTTAGATGCACTCATTTGTAGGCAAGACCCGCATTCCCTGTATCGTATTTCCTGAAAGAATAGCAGTAAGACTTCAACTACTTACTCCAGAATGCAAATCTCGCCCAAATCCTACTTTTATAAAAAGATTAATTCACTTTTAATTTTCATAAAGTACCATTTTGAATATTTTTTCTTTTACTTGTCTAACTTCTCAGTGGAAATAAATATTGTATCAGAAATCAAGCTGTCTCCTTTTCATTTTAGCATTTGGGGACTTTGAAGACTGGTTTTCTTTTTGTCTTAAGGAAAATGATACATATGCATAAGTTATTCTCAACTACAGAATGGAATTTAAAATTTTAAAAAGTCTTCAAATGTGCTCAAAGTATTATCTCTTAAGTGCCAATTTCTCCACCTTTTTCAACAAATTACTTCCTAAGATTTAATGAGCTCTTTCCCTTCAAAAGAAAATAGCGTATTTTGCATTCAGATTTATATTCTGTCTTTATTACTGCATGCACATATGCAACCATTTTTTTCTCTCTTTGCAGGTGGTGCAAATCAGGAAGGGGAAATCTGTGGTTTAAATTCTTTATGCCTCATCCTGTAAGTGCTGGAGGCTGTATGCTGTTAATGCTAATCGTGATAGGGGTTTTTACCTCTGACTGACTCCTACATGTTAGCATTAACAGGGTATGATGCCTGTTACTAGCATTCACATGGAACAACTTACTGCCGTGGGAGGATGACAAAGAAGCATGAGTCACTCTGCTGGATAACTCAGACTTCAGGCTTAATCATTTTTCAATTTGTTAATCTGGTACTGGGATGTTGCACTTTAAGAATAATCTCACTTAAAAGATTTATCAGCAGTATCACAAACAGAAACATTTTAACTTTAACTTTCAAACCCACACATTGATATTTCTCTTTAGAAGAAAATATATTGGCATTGGTTTAAATTCAAAGTAATGGTTTATTATAACTCTTTATAAGCATTTTTGATGGTTCACCTAGAATACATACTAAGGAAACTGTAAAAGAGAAAAAAAACTGTAAAACAAATTTCTATATCTTCATAATTAAAAACTGGTTACACTATATATTGTCTGGAAAATTTTTTTAAAATTAGAAATTGGCATTTTTCTCCAAGTAACAATTTTCTATTTAGACATCTTCAATTTAAAGTTAATACTTTTATTTGAATCTTAAGAGGAAATTACACTATGTTTATAATGAAATATTACTGACAATTTGCGTGGCAAATAACATCTGATAGCTGCCTGCCTTTTCTATACAAGACACAAAGTTTAATTTTTAAATGAAGTCTCAAATCTAGGCTCAAGTTCAGTACCTAAACCACATAATAATGTAATGGAGAGGGCTGGGGATTTAGCTCAGTGATTAGAGTGCTTGCCTTGTAAGCACAAGGGCCTGAGTTCGATCCCCGGCACCACCAAAAAAAAAAAAAATAAATAAATAAAAAAAAAAAAACCAAATAATGTAATGGAGAATCCACCTTTTCCCTCTAAGCCTGTTTCTTCATCCGTAAAGTGGGGATGAAACTCTACAAAGTTCTATGAGGCTTACATGAGATACAGAGCTATTTTGTACCATAATAAAGTGCTACATTAAAGTCATAGTAAAATTAAGAATGAGTTTCCCTACTTTGTTAGAGAAAAGCCACTGATTTGGTTTACAGGATCTTTGAGGTTTGGATTTGCAGTTCTTCATAACTAATTATATCATTTATACATACATAGTCAATTTTACTTGTTAGCATATTTAATGTATACTTGTTTGAACAATTCTCAACATTTTGTCAAATAAACCACTAGCAAAAAGCACGAGTCTTTAGTTGCTTTAAAATAATATTTTGTTATGGCCCTTTTGCAAGGTACAAATTGTAATTTCAAGAGATATTTACACAGAAGACAATGGGAAAAATTTCTAAGGATACTAAGGGGAATGTTCCTGACTGCTAGAACATAGTATTCTCCTATAAGGGCACCCTCTTGGCCTCACTCTTTTCTGTTGAAATGCATGCTGCCAAAATAAATGTCTCCTCTTAACCCCTCGGGTGACTTGTGGCTCTACGGGGCTCCCATGTGTGTCCCTCACATTCACGGGTGTTTCCTAGACTGCTCATTTATCTGCCACGTCTTCAAAAGGACTACATGCTTTGAAACCCAGTTCTTCAAAATCTTACTTGCTGCCTCCAGACACAAGAGTACAAAATGTTAGGACTGGGATAGACTATTCTATTATTATCTTCCTATTGTTATAATAAAGTTTGAACATCACAAAGATACTTTAAAAAAAAACTGTGCTGTGAAATGCTGTGTTTGAAAATCACTGGACTTACCACATGAAGTTTAGGCAAGTTACTTGGTCTCTCTCCTGGCCTCAGTTGTTTTCTCATCAGTAAAATTATATATATATATATATATGTATATAAAACATATAATAATTTATATTACTGCATGTAAAGAGCAAAATATTTTATGTATTAAATATTAAATGCAGGTAAATTCGAATTTTAAAGCTTTAAAGCTTTTACTTTCAGTCATCAAAGTCAAATGATTTACCGTAGGAGGTATTCCCGAGGCACCGTGGGAGTAATCCCATGGTGACAGCTCAGAGAACCTACCTATTCCCAGGATTAGTGGGGTTTTGTCTCATGCCCAGTTCTCCTGGGCTTTTGTTTGTTGATCTCCTGGTCTTAGATGGATTTCCCTTGAACAACATATTCAGTCATTTCCAAATTCTTGGAGCATGAGTAACAGTGGGTGAATGTTTGGATTGGATGAAAGGTAGTAACAGAGGGAGGGAGGGTGTGTGTGTGTGTGTGTGTGTGTGAGAGAGAGAGAGAGAGAGGAAGGTAAAAGCAACCCAATTTTGTATGCAGATTGGATTAAATGAGGTACTAAACTATGTAGGACATGATTCCTTTTTTTTTTTTTTTTTTTTTTTTTTTTTTTTTTTTTTTTTTTTTTTTTTTTTTTTTTTTTGGTGGTGCTGGGGATCGAACTCAGGCTCTTGTGCTTGCAAGGCAAGCACTCTAATCACTGAGCTAAATCCCCAGCCCGACATGATTCCTTTTTGAAAAATTGCAGAATATCAAGAGGATTGTCTAGGATCTGACCCCACTTCCCAAGAAATTTGCTGAATTAGAAGCCAGAGCTTTCTATCAACAAGTAGGCAGACCCAGTAGTTTAAGGAAGAAATTGAAGTCAGGGGATTGAAGTTTAGAAAACATTGTGTATTAGAAATTTTTTTGAAAATAGAAGATAGCCAGAACCTCAAAGAATACAGGGAAACTTGAAGAGGAGCTTGAAGAAAAATAATGAGTTCATAAATGCAAAGCACACAAGAAAAGCTGACCCCGTACATGGTTCTCCACAAAGAATGACTAGAAAACAGTGAAACCAGCAGGTAAAACTTATACATGAGAGTTCAGCTTTCCACTTTGGGTATCAAATCCTCCAATAAGGATAAAGGGAATAATAGTCACACTGAGTTTTTTTTTCACTGTTAGTATTGCATTTCAACAAGTCTAAATGTTCCAGTATTAGCCTTCACTTGCCTAACAAATTAACCAGTGAACGTTTTTAGGTAGATTCTCCAAATGTCATCATGATTATGTCTTCTCTATCTTCAGTCACACTCATCCACTCCTCTCCACAATGCTTAGGGATTTCCCAGTTCACTAGCACTGAACTTACTGTGTCATAATTTGTTTTGGTGTGAACAACCACATTTGAAACCATATCCATGAGGACTGGCCCACCATCTTGCATATTCGTATGCTCCTCAAATGTTTACTGACTTTATCACACCCTTATTTGGTGGGGGAGGGGGATCAGGGTCTTGCAATGTAGTTTTGCTGGCTTTAAACTCACTGTGTAGCCCAGCTGGCTTGAACTCTCAGAGATCCTCCTGCCTCAGCCTCCTGAGTGCTGGGATCACAGGCATGTACCACCATGCCCAGCTGATCACACAGTAGTACGGTATTTCAAGTCCAGTTTTCTAAACTGAAATGAGTCTACATTTTACTTTAATGACCGTTCTGGGTGATTTCTGGTCAATAAAAGTTCCATATAGCAAATAAATGACTGAACGGTCTTACACAAAGTCTGAAGAGCAAGAGAACTGATTCTTACCTGGAAAGCATGTCAAAATGTGAGTTTCCCAGCTGCCACCCCCACAGGTTCTGATTCTGTAATGAAGCTGAGGACATTACATATTTATCAGGCTGACGGGCGCCCCAGATGCCAGTGGCTCGTAAACCGTCCCTACAAAGCGGTTTATATTCCAGTGCTCCTGTTGATGCAGCGATTAGAAATATGCTTGGCAGAAATCCTGCAACATACAGATCTAAAGGCTGCTTACACATTGTTCTCTTTACATAGTAAGAGACTCTGCAACACGGGCTGAGTGATAAGTGATGGACTGTGGTTCACATCTTTGGGGATAAGCAGCAATTAAATTCTAAGTCTCATCATCGCTCTCCAACAACAACATCCTACCCACCTCAGTTAAAATCCACCCGATTTGAAAGCTTCCGCCACAGTCAGCTACCTGCGTTCTACACGCCAGCTGCAACCAACACGCGGCTTGGTGCTACCCAGTCGCAAGCGCTTAGCTGCTAAGAGCAGCAGAAGGGAAGTTAACGAGACAAGACTGCCCGGTTCCTGCCCAGCAAAGAGCAGACTAATGGAACAGTCACAAAGGCCACTGCCCTCCCAACTCACCCTCACGGCTGTACTGCCAAGACTTCGACAATCCTCGTCATTCTCCACCTAGGAACACCCTGCCCCTTCCCAGACCCCAGCAGCTCAGCAATTTCTGACCTCTCAGCCCACACAGAGCACTCAGAAAAAGAACTCTGACCAGGGCTGCAGACCGAAGTGATCATTCTCTTCTGCTTTACCAAAACACAGCTTCTAGCTTGCCTATAAACTGCCTCCCATTGTCTGTTATTTGTGTCCATGCCATTCTCTCTCCTAGACTGAGCTCCGGGAAGAAAACAGTGTCATTTTAAACTTTTCTGTATTCTACCCAACTCAGGGCTTTGCTCATAGCTGCTTACATTGAACATGATAATATTCCCAAGTCTCCACTGACATTGGAAATTCAGCTTGTTCTGTCGAAGACTGTCAGTACCAGGCAGATGGGTGTCCCAATTTGGGAAACTGTTTTTCAAGTTGACCCGTATGGATCCATTAGAGACAGTTCAAGCATCAACTTGGTTTCCCTAAATTCTTCAGATCAGGAAGGTAGTCTGCATGTTCATTTTAAGAAAACTCCATTATTTAAAATTGCAGAAAATTTGTCCTCAGCATTTTTAATCTGTACAGGCCATCTTGACATAGTAACACCCAACTTCAGTATCTCTCAGAAATAACAGTGCAGTAGTAGCTTCCCCTAAATCTAACTTCAATATATCTGACTAATATGAAATATAAAATCTGCTTAGTGGATGAACTTACCCTTAAAAGGATATTATTTGTATCAGAATTAGAATACACATACTCTTGACCTGGAATCACCTATGAAAACTTATTTTATAGATCTACTAGAAGATATGTGGAATTATGTGTGTACAAGGTTACTAAACAAAGCATTATTATAATAGCAAAATCAAAACCAAAATCAATAGAGAACAGATTAAATAATGAACCATTTATAAATGACTATAAACTAACAAAGAGAAACTGAATATATAATTTCTAAAACAAAAACTTAAAAAAGGAAGGAAAGATAAGGAAAAAAACTGGATCAGTCTAATATAGAAGGAAAGCAGAAATGCAAAGAATTGATAATTGCAGTAAGGTGTATTTGAATTAAAATGTATTTTTAAAAAACGTAATTCTAAGACTAGATTTGCTATGGCTTGTATCTAGATATCCCCCCCAAAACCTTATGTGCTCATAGGTGGGGCTTTCAGGAGTTACCAGATCATGGGTAAGTGATACTGGATTCATCCACTGATTGGTTTAACATAGTTCTGGGTGTGAGTGACAGACTTACTGAAGAGGGAAGACCCACTGCAAGTGTGGGTGGTACCACCCAATAGGATTGTAGCCTGGATGGAATAAAAAGGGAAAGAAGAAGGATGGCCCTGCTGACTCCTATCTGCCATGCCAAGAACTGTTTGTCCTCTGCCATGCTCCTCTGCAATGGTGCCTTGCCTTGGAACTAGCTGACTATGGACTGAAACCTCTACAAACTGTAAGCTACAATAAAACTTTCCTCTAACTTGTGAGTGTCTGGTATTTTGTCCCAGCAATGAGAAAGTAATTAAGACAGGATTTTAAAAGAAAATAACAGCTTTATAGTGTTTACAAGAAATAGGCTTAAAAACTAATGATATAAAAAAATGAAAGTAAGTATATACAACATAAACACTAAAATAGACCCAGATTAAAGAACAACCAGAGGTGGTACAACATGAAAGCTGAGATCCTCAGTGATGATCTCCCATGTAAACTCATTAATTGAATAGCTATCGACCAAACTACCTTCATAAGATGTAAGGAAGCCAAGTGAGGAACCACAGTGCTTGGTTTTAGTATAATGATATTTCCCTTTCCTTCAATATACTTGACTACATATGAGATATAAAATCTGCTTAGCAGATAAACATCCTTAAAAGGATATTATTTGTATTTATCAAAAGTAGAATAGATGCATAGAAGTGTCTCCTTTCACCACCCTGCCTTAACCCTCCACCCTACCTTAACCCTCCACCCCTCCCCCACCTCAGGCAGTAGAGGACAAGATGCCACCACTGGGGAGAACACAAAAGCTGCCCTCTTTCCCCCAAAATAAGACCTAGCCAGAAAATAATCAGCCTGAAAACTAGAGATAAAAAAAAATGCCAGCCCCAATCAGCTTAATCTTGCCTTACCTGCCATCACTATTCACTTGCTCCATGGTTACTCTGTAAGGCTGGCAAGGCAAGGACAGGCAAGTGGGGCTGGTCTTACATTTGGGGGAACACGGTAGCACAGAAGTTGGCCTTGGAGCATGGTGCTGGACCCACTATGGTTAGACCCACCACCAGGCAGAAAACAAAAGCCCCTACACCTAGGCTAGAACATGCAGATGGAGCCTCTAACCTGCACGGGGAGAGACAGACTCAGGTTTTGGCCTACATCATTGCCATTTTTGGAGTGAGCCTGGGACGTGCCATTCAGCCCTGCAGACAATACAGGTCCCACGACACTCAGATGCAAATCAGCCTAACTTCAATCTTGGCTGCCAAAGCACTGTTTCTACCACTCCTCCCCTAGATCAGCGCTCACAGACGAAGACTGTAGACCTACCTGGGCACCAGGCAGAGAACTTCACCCTGATGGGACAGACTTGTGTTTTGACCTGTACCACCACCAGCTGCAGGGTAGGTCTGGGTGCACTCCTGAGACTGTGCAGATCCAGGCAACAGTGACACTCAAAGGTGACCCAACTTAGCATCACCGTGTGGCCAATGAACTGCCTTTATCAACACTACCTCAACCATTTTCTGGGGGTTGGACAGGGTAGTAGACACTGTGTTGGAACTCAGTAAGCTCCAACACTTTGCAGATCTTAATGGTCCCAGTCCTCAGGCCAGTGTCTGCAGACAGAGCCCCTGGAATATCCCCACTACCAGGCAGAGACACGCGGCACCAGGTTATTGAACTTGTATTCCAGCCAGCATCACCTTGGTTTTCATGGACCACAGCAACAGGAAGCCTACAGGAGTGTGGGACTTGGTCTGACTCCACTGATCACTACAGGGTATATGATCAGAGTATGGCACGGCCTGGTAGCATTGGTGGCCACATACATAGAAGAAACCCCTGCACCTGATCCCTCCACAATGATTCTGCAAAGAGTCAGGCATTATAGCACAGTGCCTGACCACAGACCAGTGACGACAGATGAGGCATCTGGGACTATACCAGCCCCAGGGAAAATCTTGCATAGATGAACTATATTTTTCAGGTTCTCCCCCAGTTCATACTGAACAACGCACAACAGAAAAACAGAAAAAATGGCTGGAGAGCATCACAGGCAGCAGGACCCCATCTTTTGAAGGTTTGCTTTGAGAAGAGAGCCCCAGGCCACCATGTTCCAGAATGGCAGTCAACTAGCAAATTTGTTCCTTGGTATTCAGGTCGCAGCACTCAGCCATCCAGGCACTCAAGAGACCTGTACAGCCGAGAAAGCAGGAAGCCTGGCTACTGCTCCAACTGGCAGCAGATCTTGGCATCATCCATGTAGTGCTCGTTTTACTCAAATGCCATCAAGGAAACTTCCACCCAGATTTCAGAAGTTCTAGGAGACTAGACTGTGTGCCCCTGAGAAGGCAATGCATGAAGGTGTGAGGATGAAGCTGAAAGGAGTGGCAACACCAGCATGGTGGAAAGTAGTAGTGACACCACCTGGTGGAAAAGCCAGGAATGTGGACCATCTAAGGAAAGCTGCAAGAAGTGAGCAAAGCTAGCCCAAGAGAAAAGCCATGAGAGCTACAACCACTGCCAGTGCCAAAGGAGCAGGGCCACCCGAGTCCTTTGGAGTCCACATCTTGCCAGATTGCCCTTTGAAGTGTAGATGTCATGTATCTTGTCCCAGTACAGTAACTAATACACTCCACAAGTCTTGCATTTTACATAACAGTAAAATCAGCAGCATATAGACAAAACTAAGGTCTGTTAACAGGCACAGGAGGCAGGCTCCCTTGGACCATGGCTGCAGTGGCCTCAGTGCCTGGATAGCACAATGAAATAAATCTTGGAAAACCAATTCCCTAAGACACACTTCTTGAACAGGGATCCCTGGAACTCTCTTCTTAAATCAAGAGTTGATACTTTTGTACCCTTGAGCTTCTGATGGGTGAAGTCTTACTGATTTCTGAGATGCCCTGAAGGCATCTTTCTTCTTGTCCTTGTACAAAGTACTTGGATCTTTCTTAATGACACTAATCTCTTTAACAACTATACTTCTTTTGGTTCCAACTTTACATGTGACTCCTTTTGTTTTTTGGTTTTTGTTTTTGTTTTTTTTTGTGGTGCCAGGGATCGAACTCAGGCCCTTGTGCTTGCAAGGCAAGCACTCTAATCACTGAGCTAAATCCCCAGCCCCCATGTGACTCCTTTTGGAACAGGTTTTCTGACTGTTCTGGTCTGCTATTTGACCCCGATTCTCACTATAAATCTGGCTAAAAGTAGCCAGCAGTACTAATGGTATAGTCTGAACACTGGGCTGCTTTGAAATTTCCTCCAACAGTTCAATTAATCCAGTGCCTTGAATCTCAGTCTCCTACAAAGTCTCGGGACATGGGCAAAATGTACAGAGCCTAAGGGCTGGAACCCAGCTGCCACTGCAATTCTTGCTCCCAACTGAATCCTCCTGAGCCTGGCCTTTACGATCTGCATTCCTGCATTGTCAGCATTCTATAGTCCTCTGGGATCTGAATAGAATCACTCATTAAGCTCTGCTTACAGCATTCTAAGGCTTGTTTCCAAACCTTTCCAAACTCCTCCTGCAAACCAGTTCCAAGGCTTCTAAACCATGTGGTCAGCTATAGTCACAGTGACAACACCACCTGTGATGATGTACTCTACTAGACAAGCTTCCCCACTCCAAGGACACAATACCCAACACTCATAACGTAAAGAGGTTTAATGTAGCTCACAGTTTCAGAGGATTGAGTCTGGTCAACAGGCTGCAAGGTAGAAACAGGGCAGAAGGGCATGGCTGAACAAAGCTGCTTAAGTCATGGTGGCAGAAGCAGAGCAGAGGAACAGCATCATAAAGAGGGCAAGGGACCACAGACCCCAAAGACCACACCTCCATAAACCACACAGACACATCTAGAAGTGTGCTGTGTCTCCCAGGTGGATCCCAAAGCCACTTCATTGATACCCCCACCCTAAACACTACAGAAAGAGAAGTGAAATACAAGATTTCCTATGCCAAAGATGCTAAAAGTTGAAAAAAAACCTACTAAATGCCAAGCAGAATAATTGACTGAAGAGACCTAGTTATGAGAGTAGGGGTGCAGAGCTTTCAGGTTATATTTGAACCAAAAATCAGACTGGTAGCAGATTTCTTTTTAGCAATATCAGGTGACAGAAGATAACTGAGCTCCCCTCAAGACCCTCACAGAAGTTATTTTCCAATCTAGAATTCTATATCAAGTCAAACACTGGATCAAATGCAAGTACAAAAAAAAAAAGCCAGTTTAAATACGCAAGGGCCTATTTAGATATTTTTCCCTTAGGAAGGATCTTAAAGAGAACCCCAACAAAATGAGAATGTTCACCAATAAACAGATGATATGGACTCTAGGAAAAAAACAAATCTCACTCAGGACAAAATAAGGTACTTCAGGGAAAGTTCCAGAAAGCCTGTTCAGACTAGAACAGGAAGAAATATTTTGGCAAAATATTTTAAAAGACTCATAATCAAGGTTTGGTCAAAAGTGTGGGCAACCAGGCACTCATAGACACGGTTGCAGAGAACATAATTTGACAAAATTTTCTGGAAACCAGCATCTAGTAGCATGTGTAGGTAAATCCACTACCTGAAATCTATAAATATAAGATTATTTATATGTAAGGCAGTATACAGTAGTATATAAGACCATGTCAGTGAAACTGCCTAGGTTCAAATTCCAGCTTTGCCACTTTCAAACATCATGAAATGCTAATGCCTCCTCGAAAGGTTAAGGATTAAATAAAAGGCTCCACATGAATGACTCAGTACAAAGCCCAATACATACTAATTACTTGGCTAACACCATTCTCTATTTACAAATACTTGCCATTTTGTAGAAAGATGTTTACTGCACCAATGTTTTAAATAGTGAAAAATGTAAATAAAAAATATAGTATGACTTTTTAAAAAAATTGTATGTGTATTTGTACATGTATGGTTATAAACGTAGAAAAAAGAAAACATGTTCAAGTACTGCAACTGTTGAGCAGGAGAAGAAGGGTTGTTTATGTGTGAAATTTTTATTGTGAGCAACATAAATATTTTTACCCTTTAGAGAAAGGAAAAGGCAAAGATCACTATCAATCTTAAAGACAAAAACAGTTAATCTCTATAAGTACACACAGACATTATATTAAAATCTTTTAATTTACTGTACATATTTAAATTTTAGAAAGTCTTTAGGTAGATGTACTTTCCTCTGTCAGTTTAGTTTGATCTTCAGTTACCTGTAAAAACATGAACAGCTTTATTTCTATAATAAACACCTTCAATTTTACCCTTTAGCCACTAGCTTAATTCCTCCCACAGTCCTCTTAAGACAACATTTTGTCTTTTTCCTTCAATAGTGACTATTATTAAAGATAGAGAGAAAAGAAAGATCTGAAGGCCAAGTTACCAATATAAATTCTTAAATAAAATATAATTTCTTTTTTTTTTTTTTTTTTTTTTTGTGGTGCCGGGGATCGAACTTAGGGCCTTGTGCTTGCAAGGCAAGCACTCTAATCACTGAGCTAAATCCCCAGCCCCAATAAAATATAATTTCATTCAAAACTATATACCTAAGGCACATTACATCTAGGCTTCACAAGTCTGTCACTTTATTTTTCATCTTTAAAACAGAAACATTAGTAAAAGAAAAATTCCCAGAAGTGCTACACGAGGTATTCTAAATAAATTTATTTTATTGTGAGGTATAATTCTATCTAGAATAGAGCATATTACAGATGTAGGGCAAATAGATATCTACATGTCCGTATTTCTAGTCTGTGTCATCCAGACATACGTCATCTATGTCATCAAACAATGTGGCTAAATGTGAATTCCTCAACATTCCAAAACCCACCCCCCTTTGTGTATTACCTGTCTCAGTGAAGGCCTCTACTCCACTGCCTACACCCAGCATTTGAGAATCTACTTTCCTCTTACCTACAGATTCCACTCAGTCCTGTTAATTCAACCTAAGGAACTGTCACGGTCGTCTCACTACTGTCACTGAAGTTTAGGACCTCATCCTTTTCTATCCTCCTAATAGAACACTTGGCGCAAGTTTCAGCTATTTTCCATACTGTCCCCAGAACGCACTTTTAAATGAGAATAGCTGATCAACACATCAATTCCCTACTCAAAATTCTTGTTATACAGCTATCATCACCTTTGGCCTGGGTTTGGGGAGAATCGAGTTATGTAAGTTCCACAGTCCCTCATATTCTAACAAACTTTTTGGACTGACTCATCATCCTAAAACCTGTATATTCAAATTCATCTCTTATCTGTGGTGTTCTCCAGTCCAATCGGCCTGGACCACTTTTACTCATCCTTTAAAATCAGCTTAAAACAGTCTAATTCCTGGGCACCTTTCCCAGCCAAAGTCCCAGGCTTGGTTTGGGTCCTTCTATTGTGTGTGTCAGAGTCCTATATGTACACCTGAACTGTCTGCTTTTGAGTGCAGTTATGCCTCTAATATAAAGCAACTTCCTTGAGGCAACAGGTATTTTTTTTTCATTTTTGTATCTCCAATAGCTGGCATAATGTCTGTCTTAACTGAAACACTGAATTGTGGCTTAATGTATTCCTTCCGAGCAGTACAAGCAAAATGGATAGAAGAAAGCAATTAAATCGGAATAAATACTTCAAAAAGAACTGTTGACTGTCTACCATTTTTTTGCATTTTTCATTCTTTCAAAGTAGTTATTGCTTCTCGAGTTTTTTAAGCACTTGTACATTTTTTTTTCTAGTTTCTTAATCTAAAACTCAGTGACCAAACAAAAATTCAAAATTATTCTGTCTATATACTTTCTTCTCGTAAGACAAAGAAAATTATATAACTTCATACAAAAACATTATGGCAAAGTCACTAAGGAATAAATTCCATCTGTAAATTTATCAACAGATACTGGGCTTACATATAATTATGAAAAATAATCAATAAATACTTCTTAGACTAGGCTGGAGATATAGCCCAGTATAGACTGTGAGGCCCTGAGTCTGGTCCCTAGCACTGCAAACAAGATTGTCTTGGTTATCACACCCTCCCATGTAGTGTTCAAATGTGGGTTTAGACAAATACAACAAACACTGAATGGGTTAACAGACTGCATATAAATGTATGGCAAACAATCAACAAACAATATGAGGACATACACAATCAAGGAAGAAATTAAACTAATGGATAATTATTTGTTAGGCGATTACTCTGAGAATGTTTCATGCAGACAGTGAGACTTGGGCAGGGTACTCATAGAATGAGTAGGAGGAATAGGAAATGGAGTCTGGGGAGAGATTTATGAAGAAATAAGCAAACTGGAAAATAAATTGGATGTGTGCTGCTTAGTAGCTGCCCTGGAACCTTGATTAGTATTTTTAAAGTCATGGGAAATTAAGGTAGGAAGGAAGGACACACAAGGTCAGATTATACCAGACAGTTATCTGAAAAAGTAAGGAAAAAAGATTTAACCTATGACATAGTGAACAGGAATAGCTGTGGTCAAGAAATATAATCAGTCCTAGTGCTGAAATCTAATGCTAAAGACAGAATAAACTACAGACACACAAACATTCAAATCTGGTTTTTCAGAATATTTACACAATTAACATTAATAGTCGGGGCAGCTTTAAAATACCTGACAAATCTTAATCCTTTAAGTATACACTGTATACGTTGCCAGGCGTGGTGGCACACTCCTGTAATCCCAGCACTCTGGAGGCTGAGGCAAGAGGATTTCTAGGAGTTCAAGGCCTACCTGAGCTACACAGTGAGTTCAAGGTCATCCTGAACTACACAATGAGACCTTGTCTCAAATCCCCCCGCAAAAGTGTAGATTAAGTTAATTAAAAAATTGTCTTAAGACTTAATACCAATAAAACTGTTAAGAACTACTACTACTACACACCAATATTCTCATTTCCATTCAAGTTCTACAGTGTTATTTCTATGCTATTAACAAAATCAAAAGAGAACTATCAAATTACAACTTTACTCTTGCCACAACAGCTCTGGGATAAACAATCACAACACTGATTTGGCTACTGAGTCAAGGTACTACTCTCCACCTTGGTTGTTCTTGCTTAATTTTAATGAAAACTTCTTTATAGAAAGAAGAAAACACTTACCATTTTCCGAGATCTTTCTAATAGCTTATCCCATATTGTAAAATGTGCCTGAATAAAAAAGATCTGTTGTGATTAAATAAAGCAGAAAGGCTGAAAATGAGTGAGTCTTTACATAGCTTTTTAAATAAAGCAAGTAAATAAAAAGCTAGTGAGCATTAATATGACTAACCGGTTATAAAAATGAAATCAGTAGGGAAATAGACAATACATATGCAGAACACCTGCTTCGTTGAAAAGAAAAAAAAACTTAAGCACTACACATGTCGTTCTTCCTCTTTAATTCCTTTTCATCATTTCCATCATAAAAAAATTCTTCTTAAAGGAGGTAAAAATGCGTCCTACTTTCCCAAAACCTGTGATTGTTTCCCTGAGCAGCCAATTTCAATGTGCCAGAGGTTATTCTTTAAATCCTAAGCAACCACAAGAGGTTCATTAGGAACTACCTGTGGCATCTTCACTCTGAAATGGGTAGACCCAGAGGATCAGCAAATTACACTAAAGAATAAGCAGAACCAAGTAAAGACCACAGTAAAATTATAGAACCGTTTACTCAATCCCTGAGAGTCACATGTAGCAGAGGAATAGCAAAACACATTATTGGAAACTATGAAGCAACAAAGACTACATCAATTTTTTTAAGCTGTCTGAAGTTAATACTGAGGCATATGTGTGACCTCATGACTATTTCACACAGAATAAGCTCAGACAATCTATAACAAAAGGTAAAGCAACCACCTACGTGCAAACCCTTCTAGAGAAAGACCAGTATGGTATGTTTAGCTCACTCAGGCAGAATGAACCACTGTAGAAAAGGCCAAGGCAGGCCCGGCCCCATGCTGCAGGGCTTTGTGAAACAGGCTAAGGGGTTGGGACTTGCCCAAGATGGACTGAGGGTAGGCCTTGGGTCATGAATATATCACTAAAATGAGTGGGAACACACCAAAGGTAAGGTCAAAGGTGCTATAGAAATATCTTAACCACTTTCCCCTCAACGCACCCTCATCCTAATTTAAAAAATAAAAATACTATCTCAATTTGATTCTGTTTTTAACAATTGTTCCTTTTTTGAATTAGCTTTTATATCCCAGGCAAATTCCTTTTTAATCATAAACTCAAGTTTATAAAATATTAGTGGCACACAACTTAAGAGAAATTAAAATTTATATCTTTCAAACTGGTATAAAATCAAGTCTATGAATAGT